>JAJAGP010003615.1:0-68982 GCA_025084515.1 Ancistrus triradiatus
CCGGTACCACCTCTGCCAGAGAAAGGAGGAAAAGTCCGCCATGGAATCTTTCCAGAAGAGATCTTCACACTGCTTTACCCAAAGACAGGTGTCACAGGTAGTGTTTGCAGTTCGTTTCTTGAACTGTGTTTGTTTTTGGGAGTCCTCTAACCTCTTTGTTAATATATGTGGACACACAGTAGTAACATTCCAGAATAACTTTTCTTAAGACTGAATTTGTTAGCATTTATTCATGTTAAGTTTGAAAAAAGGAAGAGACATTGTGCATGAGGTGACATGCCTTTTCGTTATAAAGTATCTATTTTAAAGTGCTCGTTTGTATAACTGGTCCTGGGTGCGTCTCACTTGGGGTACCTGTTCTGGAATCTATTGTAGCTCTGCAATAAATTCTCACCCTAACTGCTTCACAATCAGCAGTGAAACAGTGCTCATGTTGAATGGCTTGGACTTGAGAATTGATGGCTTTTGAGCTCAATGCTCATAGTCGTATATATTCCTTACCAGGTACAGCAATTAGAAATTGGCTTTTGTAGGAATTTACTGGTGGAGTTAGGATCACCAAACATCCTCATAGTAATGGCGCACTACTCTTTTCTAGGCCCGTACATGCTCGGGACTGGTCTGCTCCTGTACATGCTGTCCAAGGAGATCTACGTCATTAACCATGAGACCTTTGCCGCTGCTTCCATTGGCGCAGTTTTTATTTATGCTGTGAAAAAATTTGGTCCTCAGGTGGGAGCTTTTGCGGACAAATTGAACGAGGTGGGTTTTATTAAGATCTGTTCCTGACATGCATTAATATAAAGTAATGTTTTGTTCTTAGTATGTAGGGGCATTCTAATGCTGTTCCATCAGGTTGCTTTTAGTTTCATTTTAATATGGAAACAATCAAACATTTCTAAACGATTAGATTAAGCAGTTACAGAGTATTTTTGTAAAGCTTAAATTTGGGATTAAATGAAAGCCTTTTAATGATGGGGTTCTCTGATCTTAGTTTTGGATTCGGTGTTTATAAGTGCTGTCACACTGTTTAAGATTTTAATTTGTATTATAAGTCACAAAACTGGCAGTTTTGGAAATGAGGGTTTGTGTTCTCCATACAGGAAAAAGTGGCCAAGGCCCAGGAGGTGAAGGATGTCGCCATGACCAATCTGGCTGAAGCTATCGAGAACGAGAAGAAGGAGCAGTGGAGAGTGGAGGGAAGGGACATGCTCTTTGATGCCAAGAGGGTGAGAAAGTGGCCACTCTAAAGCTTTAAAGCCGTTTTTTTTTTGTAATGCAAGCCGTGCGAAGTTTGCTTATACGTCTCAAAATTGTTACATCTCCTCCACTGCATATAGTAAAGCCTGAACTTCACTGTCAGTCCAGTGTTAGCCCCCTTTCCATTTCAAGTTTATTTAAAAATGGCCGTTGAGCTCAACACTGGCGCTTGCAACTGGACCATTTTTAGAGAAAAGATGGTTCCTGCGGTGTAAAAGTGCCTGTTGACTCCATTAAATACCAGGTCATTTAAAATCTAAATCTGGCTGCCAAGAAGCTACAAATTCATTGGATCTTTCATCAGGACAACGATCCAAAACGTACCATGTCCAGATGGAGACAAAGAAGCCTGTGGGGTGAGCTAAAGAGGAGAGTGCATAAGAGAGGACCCAGGACTGATGGAGAGATTCTGTGTTCTCCAGCCTTATAAGATGTTAAAGGAGAACACTAAATGCTATTTTAGTGGCAAAGGCAGGTTATACAAAGTATTAAATGCAGATGTGCTAATATTATTTAAGTAATTATTTCCTGGTGGGTGGTGCAGTGGTTAGCACTGTCGCGACTCGGCGCCAAGATCCCCGGTTCGATCCTGACCCTGCGCTCCGCCTTTGTGGAGTTTGCATGTTCTTCATGTTAAAGATGTTTTTTTTAGCTGAGATTATTTATTGGTCAATATAAAAAGCTAGAAAATTGTTAAATTAAAGCATTTCTTATCAGTTTTCAGTCCCCTGTGCCCTATAGGTCGATCAGAAATAAAGTTATGGATGACAATAACTGTGTGTTTTTAAGCTGTCATTCACTTGGTCAATTTTTGGCCTCCTCTCGTTTTGCTAACAGAACAATGTAGCCATGCTGCTGGAGACCAACTACAGGGAGCGTTTGCATATGGTGACCAACGAGGTGAAAAAGAGGCTCGATTATCAGGTGGAACTTCAGAGCCTGCAGCGGCGTATGGAGCAGGAGCACATGGTCAACTGGGTGGAACAGAGCGTCGTTAAGAGCATCACGCCACAGCAGGTATCCGAGCCATCTGGCCCTTCTCTGTCTTTGTATGATTTTTGGAGAGCCGCCATGAAACAAACTTATTTGGCTCGTTGCTTTCAGTTATGCCATGTACAGCGGTGGTGAAGGGGTAAACCACGAGAGTATTCATGAATGGTTTCCAATTCTGCTCACAGCTCTTAAAACAGACATGACTAACTAACTACGTTTTGATCAACTTGTACGTTATTTTAGAAACAACCTGAAAATGTGATTCCTAAACAAAAAATGTCATGAATATTCAAATTTCCCAACATTTCCCCCCTCTTGTTTCGACTTCTGAAATAACAAAAAACAATGCCAAGTAATTATCAATAGCTTGTTGGACAGTTGGTAGTAATTCGTGCACATTTGTTTTATATAATAATGTGCCTTATCTTTGTTAGTTATGCAGTACAACAACAAACTAAAAGAACTATGCCCCACTATACATAACCTGGATGGTACATGGACCTAGCATAGGTTGGACCAGGTCATCTCTAGGTGTCGTATTGGACACACCAGACTCACCCATACGCACCTACAACGAGGGGACCTCCAGTTTTTTGCGGAGCATGCCGCGAACCCTTAACAGTGAAACATTTTTTGACAGAATGCTCAAAGTATATTCAACACCGACGTCTTGCGGGTGTACCGCGGACATTGAATGAAGCACTGAAACATGAAAACACTGATAAAATACTTACTTTTCTCAAAACCACTGGACTAAAATCACAGCTGTAGACCACATACCGATAGGAGTGTGTGGACTTTCAGCTGACACCTGGATGTTTACCTTTCCTGCCATGTAAATGACCTAAGTGTATACATGGTGTTAAACACACAAACAAACAAATTGCCCATTAACACAACTTTCTTTTGTACCCCCATCTGTGTCAAAACCCAGTTAGATTTATGAAATACCTAATTAATCACAGATGACTTTACCAACCTGTAGGCTGTGTGTATTTAAATAATGCCAGAAGTTGAATCTGTTCATCTGGACATAAGTTTTGTCTGAGAAACGTTCAGTCACTCATCTAAGTGACTTCTTCAGTCTCAGCTAGTTGGAAAACTTCCCCAATCTTATATACAGCACGTTGCATAACGACTGGTACCAGCACCATTACATAACAATGGGACCGGTGATCAGTTTAATATGCAGGTTGATATAACCATTAACGACAATGGCCACGTGTGCCATTCACACAGGATTGGGGAAGGGCTGCGATAGCGGCGTTGTAAGATGGTGAGAGATGTACTCTGAGGCCCCTCCTCGGTTCAGGGATGGACGTTCCCTGTTTGGTTCCTGTTTGGTTTTCAAGATGTTCACACTATGCCAGAAACTGGTCCACCCCAAGGATCAGGTCCCCCAGCACAAAGAGTAATGTAGTGTACGCTGTTAAGTGACGGGAGAAACCAAACAGCCACTGACGAAACGGATGGCACAACATAGAAGAGCTACCTCATCAGGTCAGGACTCTGCGGTTTACACCCACCTACAGGCCAGTGGACACTCTTTCAAGGATGAAGACGTGCAGATCCTTGATAGGGAGGAACGATGGTTTGAATGTGGAGTAAAAGAAGCCATTTTTGTAAAAAGGGAACGTCCATCCCTGAACCGAGGAGGGGGCCTCAGAGTACCCCTCTCACCGTCTTACAACGCCGCTAGTCTCTTCTTACCTGAATTATTTGAGCATGCATCAAGATATTTTAAATAATGGCTAAGAATTACCATTCTTTGAGAACTTCCAAGTTCTCTTCAAAATGGTGGTGGTGGGGAGGTGGTGACTATTTTTCTGGGGGAGCATACCTCAAAGCCCCCTATTCACCAATCTCTAGCAATGCCTCTGGTTTTTTGTGCTTAGAAGCTGGGACAAGTCAGATTTGGCTTGAGCTCGAAATGCAGTCATTATTTGTACCAGCAGATGGCGCTAAGGTACCATCACCGAAAACCGTGGTGAAGTGCAAAGCCTCATTACTACATTGCAGCTTCTTACCATGGTGATCGGAGGGTAAGGAGGTTGGGTCCCTTTTTGAGTCTTGGTCCTCCCAAGGTTTCTTCCTATAACACTCAGGGAGTTTTTCCTTGCCACTGTCGCCCTAGGCTTGCTCAATTTGGGATTGGACGTAATTATTAAGAGATAATCTAAACTTGTAAAGTTGCTTTGAGACAATGCTCCATTGTAAAAAGCGCTATTTCAATAGATCCGACTTGCCTTGATAGTATTGAGCTCAAACACACTTGTGTATTAATGCTTTCTTTCTCTCTTGGTTTGTAGGAGAAGGAAAGTATTGCCAAGTGCATTGCTGATCTGAAAGTGTTGGCTAAGACCACTCAGGCCAGAGCCACAGTGTAAGTCATCGCTGAAGGAGCCTCTCCCACATCCGTAATGGAGCCATGCCTTTCCTTACAGTAAACTGTCCTTCCGAGCATGGTGTGACCATGTGACGTGTACATACACCCATTAAAAATTTGTTTGACTAAATACATCCTGTGTGTTCATGAGTTATTGTGTAGTCTTCACTTTAATGCTTTTTATAGTGTTTGTATGGGTTATGGTTTCTGTCTTATCTGGCAGTTTTGTCATTTAGTGTCATGACGACATAGTTTCACATCATAACCAGTATGATCATAAATCAGATTGCAAGTTCATTTCTCAAGTCGGAGTTCCAGCCGTTTGGAATTTGTGAGTAATCTGGTTTAGCGTAGAGGCTCTTCCTAACCTTTGAACTGGGATATAAAGCTAAGGATTTTCTACTTCACTGGGAGATAGTCAAAGGTATAAAACCCACCTGTGCTCACTTGCAGCGGAGTTACAGCCGCGGTGACCTTTGTACCGAGGTTTTTTCCGAAGCAGGGATGTGGCACATTTGTGCAGTATACATGTAATGGATCTGTAGATGGTGGCTTACTGTGTGTGAAGATGTCTCAATAAGCTGGAAGTTACAGACTATCACAGGTAACGTCTGCTTATTTAAGAAGTAAAGGTTTTAGGCAAGTTGGGTATGACTCTAGTGTAAAGTGTAGGGACATGAGAAAGATGAGGATTCTATGAAGTTCTGTTTATATTCTCAGAATACGTTAGTCTTCTACCTCGAGTGAGATAACATAAGTATACCCTATAGATAAAATGTTTATTCATTGAAAACATGAGCACCAATAATACATGGTAAGGACTGTACAAAGAAAGTATTGGTTAATGGTGTTACAAACGTCCACAAGAGTTGACAGAAGCATATGTGGTAGAAATGTTCAGATGTGATCCTCAATCATGTCAAATACGTTTCTTGAATTAGTATAAACTGGGGTTGTGGTCGGTATGTGATAGTAAACATTAGCATAAAATGTTAAGCCTAAGCAGTAGAAAAACAAAAATGAGGAAAAGAACAGAAGTTACTTAATATTTTACAAAGTCCTTGAAAGAGCTTTGTAGAGGTTCTCCCTTTGAACTCTGGTTTTATGAATATATGTTTACGAGAACTTGTAAATTGTTACAGTTACTTACAGTATATATTTATACGCTTCAACATTCACACCTTTTACTAGTTGGGCAAGCTTACAATGTTTAACAAAACTGAGTCATTTGTCAATAACAGTCCTGTGATGGGACTAAGAACACCATTTTCAGTGCCTGAGGTTGGGGTAAATTTGTAACTTTGTGATACAATATTAATTGCAGTATTGATCTAAAAATACAGACCACTATTATTCAGCTGTTGGTATTTATTACTGATTAAATAGAAGTATCCCACTTCGCAGTAAAGATTAGATCATGGTGTAAATCTTATTTTTCAGTAATTAAAGATTTAAAATGTACCAAACAAGGAACAAATGTCCCCCCAGCGTTCAGTCTCATTCTAATGGTTGCTTTTCATGTTGGTGTTACCAGAGTTACCGTGTTATATTTTTGGCACAGGTATCCAACTTTGTTTTAAGTTGTGTGACATCACGAGGGAACAATGTTCAACAGCAGCCCGGTTTTCCAGTCCAGGTACTCACACACTATCAGACTTGTGCAACTGGGTGTGTTCAACTTACTTAGACATTTTCAGTTTTTTTATCCCACTGTACAGAAAGGAATGGAACATGCGCTTAAGGATTGTATACTGATAGACTTTACTGATCAGCCTTTATGTATTTATTATTAATACTGGGCTGGGAGTTAATGCCTTCCTTTTGTCAGCCTACACACTATCTATCTATCTATCTTTCCTCCTTCCTGAGGGGTTTTTTGTTTTTGTTTTTTTTATTATATTTTATTTTTTTGCATGTTTGTCGCACAAGTGTTTCGGAACATCAATCCAATTTAAGTTTTAAAATGAAGGTGTTTATTATTAAGGGAGAAAAAAAATTCCAAACCTACATGGCCCTGTGTGAGATGGTGATTGCCCCCCTTGTTAAAACATAACTATGGTTTATCACACCTGAGTTCACTGTCTCTAGCCACACCTGTTCTCAATCAGGCAAAAAAATGACTTAAAAAGGACCTGCCTGACAAAGGGAAGTACACCAATAGATCCTTAAAAGCTACACATCATCCAGATCTAAAGAAATTCAGGAACAATTGAGAAAGAATGTAATTGAGATCTATCAGTCTGGAAAGGGTTATAAAGCCATTTCTAAAGCTTTGGGACTCCAGCGAACCACAGTGAGAGCCATTATCCACAAATGGCCAAGACATGGAACAGTGGCGAACCTTACCCCAAGAGCGCAGCGACGACTCATCCAAGAGGTCACGAAAGACCCCAAAACAACATCCAAAGAACTGCAGGCCTCAGTTAAGGTCAGTGTTCATGCCTCCACATTAAGAAAGAGAATGGGGAAAAATGGCCTGCATAGCAGAGTTCCAATATGAAAACCACTGCTGAGCAAAAAGAACATTAAAGCTCGTCTCAATTTTTTCCAGAACACATTTTGATGATCCCCAAGACTTTTGGAAAAACATTCTGTGGACTGACGAGACAAAAACGGAAGGTGTGTCCCATTACATCTGGATTAAAAGTAACACAGCATTTCAGAAAAAGAACATTATACCAACAGTAAAATAAGGTGCTGGTAGTGTGATAGTCTGGGGCTGTTATGCTGCTTCAGGACCTGGGTGGACCTGCTGTGATAAATGGAACTATAAATTCTGCTGTCTACCAAAAAAATCCTGAAGGAGAATGTCAAGTCCAAGTCAAGGTCAGATCTATTTATATAGCGCTTTTTTACAATGGAGCATTGTCTCAAAAGCAACTTTACAAGTTTTAGATTTCTCCTAATAACTACGTCCAATCCCAAATAGCAAGCCTAGGGCGACAGTGGCAAGGAAAAAAACTCCCTGAGTGTTATAGGAAGAAACCTTTTGAGGACTAAGACTCAAAAAGGGGGGACCCAACCCTCCTTGGGCGGCGTAGATGATAAATCTAAGAACGAAACTAAAGTCATGGAGTCAAAGTTAGAATAAAAAATGTAAAGTATGCACATTGGCATTAAGTGGCCCGGGGTATGATGGGGCGGCTGGAGCTGAATGACGGAAGCAGCTTTTAGTGGAGCTACAGCGGATGAAAACTTCATGTGTGGGGCAGGGAACTGGTACCGGAACACAGCTCGGAGAGAAATCAGAAAATGTAATTAGTTATTGATTAAGAGCACAGTGTCTATTAACAATGACTGATGCCATGTGTAACATGAGACCCCGGCCCGGCAGCATTAGCTATAGCAGCATAGCTAGAAAGAGGAGAACTGGTAGGGAACACAGCCAAGAGAGGGATCACATGAGACATTGGCAACCCCACAGGAGGCAGAAGACAGCAACCCAACGTCTGTCTGATCACCATAAGACTCTTTGGCTATGAACCCCCAGCTCTGCCTTAGTCAGGCAAGGGATGCACGAGTCAAGATCACGAGGACCGAAGCCCAGTTCAGCCCCAGAAATAAACCGCCCACTCGACACTCCCGGCTAACGGATAAGGCAGGCAGGCCAGACATGACTCCAGACTCCGGCCCCCAGGGACCCAAGCCATGTATCCTGGTCTAAATCTAACAAAAGCCTGTGTAAATAGGTATGTCTTTAGCCTAGACTTTAAATTTTGGAGGGTGTCTGAGTCTAGAACGAAAGTTGCATAGTTGGGGGGGCCATGTATGAGAAAAGCCTTTCCCCCTGCTGTAACTTTTTTTAATTCTAGGAACCAAAGGAAGTCTTGCACCTTGTAATGCATGTCGGGTCATCTGTTCCTGACCTCAAGTTTTGAAACGAACCTGTGTTCTGCAGCAGGACAGTGGATCTAAAACACACCAGCAAGTCCACCTCTGTAAAATGGCTGAAGAAAGACTAAATAAAGACTTTGGAGTGGGCCCTAGTCAAAGTCCTGACCTGAATCCTATTGAGATGCTGTGGCATGACCTTAAAAAAGTCTGTTCATGCTCAAAAAACCCTCCCATGTGGCTGAATTACAACAATTCTGCAAAGATAAGTGGCCAAAATTCCTCCACAACGCTATAAAAGACTCATTGCAAGTTATCGCAAACGCTTGGTTGCAGTTGTTGCTGCTAAGGGTGGCCCAACCAGTTATTAGGTTTAGGGGACAGTCACTTTTTTCACACAGGGCCAGATAAGTTTGGATTTTTTTTCTCCCTTAATAATAAACACCTTCATTTAAAAACTGCATTTTGTGTTTACTTGTGTTGTCTTTGAGTAATATTTAAATTGGTTTGATGTTCCGAAACACTTAAGTGTGACAAAGATGCAAAAAAATAGGAAATCAGGAAAGGGGCAAACACTTTTATAATTTATCCATATATCCATATATTATTTATATACCACTGTTTTATACCAAGTTTATATCACTTATTTATATACCACTGTATACGGAGATATATATATATATATATATACGTATACAGTGGTATATAAATAAGTGATATAAACTTGGTATAAAACAGTGGTATATATCCATATATATAAGGACAGACAGATACAGTGACACTGACATGGTAGGGCGTGTCTGTATCATGCTGGTGTGACTGGATCAGACACAACAGTGGTGCTAGAGTTTAAAACACTTCACTGTCACTGCTAGACTTAAAATAGTCTACCAACCCAAATCTCCAGCCACCAGCATCCTGTAGGCACCGTCCTGTGAGCACTGATGAAGAGTTAGAGGATGACTAATACAAAGTGTGCAGCAACAGATGAGCTGCTGTGTCTGACTTTTCAATCCTATAATAATCTTTATTCATATATCACCTTACTTTCAGTACAGACAATCACATAAATGTAGTAAGCAACAATAAAACAGGCACTGCGGTGGCACCGTCACCTCACAGCTAGAAGGTCCTGGGTTCAATACCAGGTGGAGTGGGCTTGGTCTTTTCTGTGTGCAGTCTGCATGTCCACCCCATGTCCGTGTGGGTTTACTCTGGGTGCTCCGGTTTCCTCCCACCGTTGAAAGAAATCGTTTAGGTTAATTGATTATGCTTCAATGTTTATTATTATGCTTTTTTTTTTTTTTTTTTTTTGCATTTTCCATACTGGTCCATCTTTTTCTAATTTGTGCTTGTATATTTGCATGGTGGAGTAAGATGGTAGAGATGTCTAATAGAGTGCATAGTGACTGAACACAGTGTTTCAAACAGCATCACTGCTGTGTCTGATCCACTCGTACCAGCTCTACGTACCAACACACCACCACATCAGTGGCACTGCAGTGCTAAGAATTATCCATCACCCAAATAGTACCTGATCTGTGGTGGTCCTGACCATTAGAGAACAACGTAAAGGGGACTGGGGACTGACAAGGTATGCAGAGATCTTTGTGGTAAACAGACCTATTAAAATAGGAGGAGGTGTACGTATAGTAATAATATATCTATAATAATATATCTATCTTTAATATATACAAATGATAGTAATCACTAAGTGTATATTAGAAAATCAACATATCCTTTCAAAATCATTACCTTTTGTCACATTACAGCCTGAAAATTCTCAAATTTATGGCTGAGATTGGTCAGTCTTCATATGTGTCAACAATCACACAATATACAAAGCTGACCTGTATGGCAGGGTGGCAAGAAAGAAGCCTCTTCTGAAACACTGAGTCTCGTTTGTGCTTCTGATTCAAAATAGTTTATGGTCTGATCAGACCAAGATTGAACTTTTTGGACTCTGATCCAAGCACTACATTTGACAAAACCAATCACAATACACCATCTAAATGCACCATACCTACTGTGAAGCATAATGATTTTTGACTCTCTGGGCAATTGGTCAGAACTAAAGTACATGCCAAATGCATCCAGTTCTTTGACGGCTGCAATATACACGGAAAAGTAGAAAATAAAAGTGTGTAAACAAAGCTTGAAAAATGCTTTGTAAATTGAAATGTTTTGATTTCAGGCCGTAAGACAAAAAAAGTTACTATTTCATATATTTTTGTATAGGCAGTGTAAATATACATATATGAAGGACTTGGGTTCATATAGTTTAGTCTGTATATAAAGCATTTACTGTTTTGGATATAGTCACAACCTAGGAACTTTATTCAGATGTTCAAACTTTTGGGCACCTAAATGGGGCAAAAACCAAACAAGAAAATTTGGAACAAAGGAACAAAATGAAATGTATTTCTGTAAATTCTGATGCATACAGTTTTAAAACAAAATGGAAAAAAAATTAAAAGCTTAAATATGGCATGTACATATGTTTGGGCCCTGTTTCAGATGATCCGATGTTTTATTGAAGGCTCAAAATTAATGGTTTATTTTAAATGTATTTCATAAATTATTGAAAATTAAAATTATGATATTTAAGTCTGTTCTCTGTATAAGTTGTATTAACTTGGTTTCATTTTGAAAATCAACAAAATGTGCAATATGAACAATTTCCCTAACTTTTGCAGAAACTTAAGTGACATTTAAGTTTCATTTAAGTTTCAGTCATACAGTTGTGATCCATGTTACTTACCTCTCATCCCCCATCTTTGGAGGTCATCATTTTTAACTTTATTGTACTTTTTGGCTTGTTTTCAAACTTGTTTATTTATTTATTCATCTTTATATATTGTCTTCTTTTCCTCCTTCATAACTTTTGTGATTCTGTTACATTTTCATGCATATTTTCCACTTAATGAGTAAATCACTCCCAGCTTAGGAAGAAATAATTTTTATTAACTATGAACTATTAAGTACACTATCTTCTTGTTTCTACACTCATTGTCCATCTACCATCAGTTCCACTTGCCATGTAGATGCAGTATGTAGGTTTGATGCACTTCTGTAAGCTTAGGAGGGTGTATTAAAAACTAATATCATAACTTAACATTAAAAACTTAATAGTGTAGTATTTTAACATAAGATCATATCCCAGGAGGTGCTGTCAGAATGAATGTTACATAACTATATAACAGTTATTTTTTATCATAAAGTAAAAGCTATATTTATAAGGTTGTTTAGAATTACTGAAAAGGGTGGATATGTGTGGTCTGATAAGACTGAGTAAGTGATAACTAGAATGAAGATATGATACGCATGCTCAGGAAGCTCAGATGATAACACACAAAAATGATTAGGTGAAGCTTACTCTAACAGGTTTTTAAAAATACAAATGACATGTTTAAGGGTTATGAATGCTAAGATGCACAGTTCACGTTCACCTGATTCTGCTGTGTGTATATTGCAGAGGTTTCTTTTCAGAATCACCTCTTCAGAAACCTGATATGTCTCGGCCCAGTGGAAAATCCATCTACAGTGAGTAAAAAGGTTGACTCTGAAGATTTTCACACATTTTTCATGTCTCTAACATCATGTTTTCTGTTACAACATAGTGCAAAGGAAGGAGTATACAGAGTCAGTAAACACACAAGCAGATACCTTTATGTACAGAGTGGAGGTAAGTTTAAAATTATTATGATAGTATTTTATTTATGCATATTTTATTGGTGTCACCAATATAATCTAATATAATATAATGACACCAGACGTGACATTGATGAAGTCAGATAAGACAATAGTGAGGAGTTGGGTTGCAAATTGGCACGCATAGGTGTGGCAAGGGTGTGCAGTCCATAGCAGCTTAAACAGGCAGCCTGATTGATTGCCTAAAGTGATCAGCTGAGTCATCAGCTGATTGGGAGAAGCAGGAGATTTAACAATGCGCCAGGCCTGGCTAGTGGCCTTCCTGAACTAACACTCTAACACTACAGTATGCTCAATTTAGTATGCAAAATGCAATTAAGAGTGTATGTGTCTGTATATATATATATATATTAGATTAGATTCAATTTATTGTCATTACACATGTACAAGTACAAGGCAACGAAATGCATTTTTAGAAGAAACAAGAAATAATTAACACATTGGGAAAGGAGAACTCCTTCCAGCACACAAGCGCATGAACATAACATAGACACACAACTAGCCACTGGTTAGAAGTAACCAAACTACGACAAGCAGCCATCTGTGTTCGCAGCCGATCGACGCGCCCTGCAGACCCATCCCGCCGTCTTGGTGGGGTAAGCTTAGAGTGGAAGGCGTTTGATTTAGGTTGGGAAAAAGTTCTGTCAGTCCTCATTTTCGCAGCAAGAAAAAGTCTGTACAAAGTTCGCGATAACATGGCAGTACACAGCGCTTACTGCCCAGAATGAAAAACAGTCAGTGGATGTGGGGTAGGTTCATAGCAGCAGATCTTCTGGAGGAATTTGTTATCAGCGAGGCCGTTGCTGATAACAGGGAAGCCGAGAGTAGAAATGACTTTGTTTTGACTGAGCTCTAAAATTTTAACACTCAGAATCAATGTATCTCTGATGATTTACCTCATTTTGCAAAGCCGTTAGTTTCTCCGTGATGGATTCCATAGTGCGATTAATATGCGCAGTCTGAGTTCCAACGGCTCTGCCCACCATTTCAATCAAATTGGGCAGTTTCTGGGGACCTCTGACAACTGACCCAACTCTTTTAATTTCCCAATACAGCAGGGTAACGCCTAATCCAATCAGTATTATATATATATATATATATATATATATATATATATATATATATAAATTCAGCTTACATTTTTATAATGTCAAGTACTTTACGTTTATTTTTTGGCCTGTACCAGTGCTGAGCTATTGATTCTGATTGACCAAGGTGTTTAAAACTTCACAATAGCACAGCTCTGACAAGTAGTGTGGGATATGTATTTATGTCTATTTTTAGCCTAACATTAAGCTGGTTTTTTAAATGTTTAACAGTGGGTATGATTTGCTTGAGAAGAACATTTATTAAATATTTACCAGAGGTAACTACAGTGTTAGCGATTTGAAACATTAAAATCTGTTGATGGCCCTTTAGTTTTTACAGCATGGAGAGGGAGAAATGTGAACAATGGTGATGGTTTGACTGTTTATAGCTGCTATAATGTAAGTCATAGGAGAACTGCACCTGCGTATGTTTCACGTGCACACCCTGTCATTCCTTAAGTCCTTACATTTAATTTTATCTGAAGCAATCACAGCACTTTTATTCTCCCAAAGTTAGGACAATTAGCCATCATTACATAAATCGGAACTTCATCTTAATGGCGACATCACTATCTAAGCTCCATAATTCGAAGATTAGATCCCCAGTTGGGTTGCCACCTATGTAGAACAAAATGTTGTAGAGTGGTAAATGTTAGATGATGTAGTGCTGATGGCTTCCTTTTATAAATAGAAACTATTACTATTATTTCTTATAGTACTATATTCTAAACTAATACAGACGTCAGCTTGGTGAGTGAGTGTGAAAGTGAGTGTGAGTGAAGTGTGGTGTGGTGAGTGGAAGTTTGTTGTGTGAGTTGAGTTTTTGTGTGGGTGAGTGAGTGAGGGAAGTGTGTTTGTTTGAAGTGAAAAGTGAGTGTGTGTGTGTGAGTGAGTGAGTGAAAGTGTTGGGGTGAAGTGTTGTGTGTTTGAAGTAGGGAGTTTTGGTGTGGTATGTGATTGGTTTTGTGAGTGGTGTGGTTGTTGAATTGAGTGAGTTTGTGGTGTGAAGTGAATTTGGAGTGAATTGGAGTGAAAGTGTGAGTTGAAAATTGTGAGTTCTTGCAGTGATTTTTGCTTGAGTTGTTGTTTGTGAAATTGTGGATTTGATGAGTTTTTTTTTTTTTTTGCGTGGACTTGACTTGTTTTGTAACGTTGTTGTTCTTGATTTTGCTTTCTTTGTGGTGTGGTGTTGGGTGTGCAAGTAAGTTGTTGTTTGTTTTTTCTTTCTTTCTTTTTGTGTTGTGGGTTAAGTTCACTTTATTGAACAGTTTTTTTGTGTTCTTTTTTTTTTTTTGTGCGTCGTTTATTTTTTATTTTCTTTTTTTGTTTCCGTTTTTTTTGTGTGCCATTTTTGTTTCTTCTTTGCCCCCCCGTTTCCCCTTTTTTTTTTTCCCACCTTTCTTTCCTGTTGCTTTCGCCTTTCACTTTTTGCCTTTACCTTTTGTTTTTATCACCCCATTGTGCTTTTGTGTTTTTACTTTCGTGGCTTTCTTTTTTTTTTCTTTCTTGCATTTTGTTTTTTTTTCTTTCCCTTTCTTTCCTTTTTTTTTTTTCTTTTTTTTTTTTTTTTTTTCCCTTTCTTTATGTTTTTTTTCCCCTTTTTCCCACCCTTTTTGTTTTTGTCTTTTTTTTTGTTCTTTTTTTGTCTTTTTGTTTTTTCCCCGTTTCACCTTTCCTTTTCTTTCCTTTCCTTTTTTTTTTTTTCGCTGTTCTATCTTTTTTTTTTTTTTTTTTTTTTTAGTTTTTTTTTTTCCTTTCTTTTTACTTTCTTTTTTTTTTTTCTTTATTGTTTCCCTTTCCGGTCTTTTTTTTTTTTTGTTCTTTTCCCTTTCTTTTTTTTTTTTTTTTTTTTTTTTTCTTTGTGTTTTCCATTTTCCTTTTCCTTTTTTTTTTTTTTTTCCCTTTTCTTGTATCGTTTCCCCGCTTTCTAATTATTTTTTTTTTTTTGTTTTTTTTTGTTTTCCGCTTTTTTTCCTTCTTTTTCTTTCTTTTTTTTGTTTTCCCTTTTCCCCCTTATTTTCCCTTTTTTTTTTCGTTTCTTTTTTTCTTATTGTTTTCATGGCTTTGCAATTTATTTTTGTTTCATTTTCCTTTTTCCTTTTTTTTTTTCTTTTTTTCTATTCTTTTTTTTTTTTTTTTTTCTTTTCCCTTTTTTATTTTTTTCTTTTTTTTTTTTTTGTTTCCTCTCTCTCATCTCTCTGCCTCCTCTCCTCTTTTTTTTTTTTTTTATTTTTTGTTTTTTTTTTTTTTTTTTTTGTTTTTTTTGTTTTTGTTTTTTTTTTGCTTCCCTCCCTCCTCTTCGCCTCTCCCCTTCCCTCTCTCGGTTTTTTTTGTTTTTTTTTTTTGTTTTTTTTTCCTTCGCTCACTCTCTGCCACCGCACTTTCCACTGTGGAATCTAACCCAGTCAAATAAGGAGCTAGAAATAAAAAACAGCGAGCTTACTCTCGAGAGATTTGTTTTTCCAAACCACTACCTTCCTATCTGGCTCCGAAATGAAATGTGGAAAAACTTAAAAAAATATAAAAATGAATTAAAAAAATATTAATGAAAGTCCGATGGTTATTCTGGAAATGCAATAGTTTTTTTTGGGTGGGAGGTGCATAAAAAGTAGTTTAAAAATAAAAAATTAAAATTAAGTTATTATTTTTTAAGAATAGATTGCACATGGAATTGGTGAAATAAAGGGGGGGCTGTAAACATGTTAATAATAAATAATATGAACAAATACCTTATCATGATATATTGTCTAATTTGAAACCATGGAAAGAAAATAATGTTTTAAGTTAATGAAATGTATTTATTCAAATAAAATCTAAGTGGTGTTTAAACTAATTTTCAAAACAATTTAACTTGTAAATTATATCTCCAAATTTTAAATGTTTTTCATACATCTGGTTTTTTTGCCCACAACTTTATATTTAAGCAAATTTTTAAGTTTTACTGTCCCAATTTTAAATATGTTGAACATATTTCCCACAATTAAATGGTTTACGCGAACTGCGGGGTTTAATTCACACTTTTCAAAAATACAATGATTTGGTTCTAGTCCCCATGCAACCTCCCCTGCACTCCCCTCCTGCCCCCCCTATTATGGGAGCTTTTTACCAGTTTTTCAACGTGTTTGTTGCCCCACGATTACAAGCAAATCCCAACCGTTTTCTAGTGGGCATTTGGCTGACTGCCCTACTTTTTTGTGAAATGAACAATAATTCCCTGAAGGAAATTTTGATTTCCAAGCTTTTTACTTTCTTGTTCAGCACCCTGCCTCCCTTGTGAGGTTTTGAACGGGCAGGGGGTGAACCCAAGTGTGTGAAGGAACTGCGGTGGAAAAAAGGCTGGAAAAAGAGTCCGGAAGAAAGCAGAAAGGGAAAAGTGTGGGGTCAGGATATGGTCCTAAACAACAGGCGTCAAGATAAAAGGCAGTTTACAAACACCCGCTGTGTGGACTCGAAACAAGGTCAGGAGACCCCCTTAATGTAGAGCCCCTGAAAATGTAAACTTGTGTCTGCACAATTCATTAAATTCATTAAATCACCATTGCAAATTGTAATGTAACCCAAGAAAAGAAACCATTGGGGACTGTGACGTTGATCCATATTTAAACATGTGTGGCCTTATTCTTGTAAATAACGTCCTATCTGGTAAAGTTTTTATATTTCACAATCAAAAAGTTTTGACAATTTTTTATGTAGTAAAATGTCAGAAACTGTAATATAAAATATTTTGGCAAGCCAGCCTCAAAACAAGGGGCTTAGTTTTCAGGGTTTATTTTTTTTAAAAAGTATTTTAATTAGAATTCGTAGGTGTGAAAGTGGGTTTTCCTGAACAGAAATACCAAAAGAGAGATATAGCCTGCACTTATTATTATATGGCTGAAACCATTAAATATTTTGTTCAGTTTTTAACATGCTTTTTCTCCAAAAAACACCTTGCTCCAAAGGAAGGGCACAACATGTCAGCTTGAAAACAGAGCCGTGGGCTGCAAAACTCCCGAAAAACCTTCTGAATGCTAGTGTAAGCAAACTCCATATTCGTGGTCCAAATGGGTTTTGGAACATGAAAAATGTTTTAGTGTCCAAAACCTTTTGGACATATTTTTTTATTAATTGCTTAATAAGTCCTCCTCTTATTTCTGTTAGAGCATGAACCTAATTTGAATGTATCTGGCTGCATACCCTCACTTTAGCCTTTGTTTGTTAGGAAACGCATGGTGTAATCAAAAAAGCCATCAAGGTGGGCAAGCGTGCGAGTGCAATAAGATCATGTAAGACAACCAAGGCCAAGCAGCTTCAGGTAAATGTTCACCCTTTAAAAACTGATCCGGAAATCTGCTGGTTACAGACTTGCCTCCAGGTTTGTCCCCAGCTGCCCTGGTAATATCGAAAATAAAAAAAGTCCAGCGGTTGGTTTCCTGGCACCACATGGACAAGGCCACCGATTACCCCATTAACCTCCAGGGGCGAAATCCTGAATCTATCTTCAGTGGTGTCTTGGTGGTGTGGTTGGCAACTGCTCCACATTATGGAAAAGCCACTGACCTGGTGGGTAAACTCCTACAATACAATAAGCTTTAAAGTGATTGCTGTTTTCTTTTTTTTCAGTGAGAAAATATTGCTCCTGAACATTTAAATACAAGCCGTTTTTACTTATTCAAATTCTGCTCTTTATATCGTCAGCTTTCTCCTTGTTTTTAAGATCAAAACCTCTTGTGTTTTCTTAAAAATGTTCGGCAAATGCGGAATCTTCTTCCACTTAAACAGCATCTCACACCGACGAATGCAAGTCCCTGGACAATCTTGGGCCATGTATGACTGCTCTCCTAAATGAATCACATTCAGGAAACCTGGGTCGGAGGGCCCCACGTGTATTCTTGTTCCAGTGGGTGAAGACATACAGGGGTAAAATGGGCATATTTTTAAATGCCACTTTTTTGTTTTTCAGTTTTGTCAAGTTATAAACCAGTTCATAAACCAGATTTTCAGTGTTGTGTGGGCAATGAATCTCCATAAAATGAAAGTTTAAAATTTTTTATCAGTAACATTACGGAAAAGAATTACGTTTATTATCACCTGATATTGCAAAGATTTTTTGAAAAGGGAACCAGTTATTATATATATATTATAGATATATATATAATATATATATATATATATCCCATATGTCATGTTATATATATATATGTAACACCACAGCACACAACACGTGGTACCCGGTTCCCAATTTTTGTTCCAGAAGGCTTGTCTAGAAATCAAAAACGACTAGTTAATTTTTCTCATAAATAATAATGTGAATTGAATTAATCTATTCCAGACCCCAAGAAAATCCACACTGTATAAGGAATGATATGCAATAATTGAGTTGTATTGTACAGGTGCTCCCTGATTTATGATGGGGATATGTTATGACAAATCAAACACAAGTTACATTTATAATGAAGCAATGAGTTTAACGAGTGTTTGGTAGAGCAGGCTGTGCTGTGTAATAGAGGAGATATGGGAAGGATACTATGTTAAGTAATGATGAGCAAGTTACTGTTTAAAACACTTTAACCTAGAGTTGGCCAAAAGCTTTAACACAAAGCTTATGTTATAATAAAGTGTTGACACATGTCATGTAACTTAGTGAGTAATGGTAATTTAGTGAGTAATAATATATGTATATGTATATGTGTATGTATGTATATACAGTGATGCTTGAAAGTTTGTGAAGCCGAAACAATATGCTCTAGCATAAATGCTTGACGTTAGCAGGAGTTACAGCCAGTATATTTACCTTGGTAGGAACAGGATGAGAAATTTCTTCTAAAATTAAACTAAGGTTAATTACAATGGTGTTTGAAAGTTTGTGAACCCTTTAGAATTTTCTGTGTAAATATGACCTAAAAAAATTATCAGATTTTCACACAAGCCCTAAAAGTAGATAAAGAGAACCCAGTTAAACAAATGAAACAAAAATATTATACTTGGTCATTTATTTATTGAGGAAAATGGTCCAATATTACATATTAGTGAGTGGCAGAAGTATGTGAACCTCTATAATTAGCAGTTCATTTGAAGGTGAAATTAGAGTCAGGTGTTTTCAATCAATGGGATGACAATCAGGTGTGAGTGGGCACCCTGTTTTATTTAAAGAACAGGGATCTATCAAAGTCTGCTCTTCAGAACGCATGTTTGTGGAAGTGTATCATGGCACGAACAAATGAGATTTCTGAGGACCTCAGAAAAAGAGCTGTTGATGCTCATCAAGCTGGAAAAGGTTACAAAACCATCTCTAAAGAGTTTGGACTCCAAATTCAAGACCATTGTTACCCTCCCCCCAGGAAGTGGGGTTGACAAACAAAGAGATCCCTCCAAGAGAGCAAAAAGGCGTGGTAAAATAGTTTTTGGTGAGGTCAACAAAGGACCCCCAGGGTAACCTTCTAAGGCAAAACTGAAGGGCCTTCACTCACCACTGGCTAATGTTTTGAATGTTCATTGAGTCCAACCTTCAGAAAGAAAAAACCACTGAACAACAAATGGTTGTGCAAATGGCAGGGTTGGCAAGGGGAGAAAAGCCACTGCCTCTCCAAACAAGAAAGAACATTGGCTGTCTCATCTGCAGTTTTGAATAAAGAAATCACAACGTGGACAACAGCCAGAAAGGCTATTGGAAGCATGTTTTGTGGATGGATGAGACCAAAAATAAGAATGTTTTTTAATTTAAAAGGAAAAAGCCGGTTTACATTTTGGAGAAAGGAAAAAACCTGCATTCCAACATAAGAACCTTATCCCACTCTGTTGAAACAATGGTGGTTGGATCAGTAAATCAAAATGGTTTGGGCCCTGTTTTGCTGCACCCCCCCCATCTGGGGCCAAGGGGACGGCTTTTCCCCCCCAAGCATTAATGGAAAACCAATGAAATTCTTGAAATTATATCAGAAGGATTCTAAAGGACAAACGTCAAAGGCAACATCTGTCCATGAAAAAAACTGAAATCTCAAGAGAAGGAAAGGGTGGGTTTCATGCAGGCATGCAGCAGACAACGACCCGAAAGCCACACAAGTCTTTCTACCAAAGAAATGGTTAAAATGAGAATAAAAGTTAAATGTTTTGTAAGTCAAAGTCCTGAAACCACCCCTAATCCCCCCCCCCCCCCCCCTGAATCGGAAATGTGTGGAAGGAAACCTGAAAGTGAAGCCAGTTAATGTGAGGAAAAAAAGGGGAAACCCACCAACATCCCAGAAGTTTGAAGCTGTTTCCTATTGGAAAGGAAATGGGAATTAAAAAATTCCTCCCAAGCCAGTGTTGTCAAGTGGACTGATCCACCGTTACAAGGAAAACGTTTAATTTGCAGTTTATTGCTGCAAACAGGGGGGCCACAACCAGATACTGAAAGCAAAGGTTTCCACATACTTTTGCCACTCATTTAATATGTAGTATTGGAAATATTTTGACTCAATAAAATAAATGAAAACCAAGTATCAATATTTTTTTTTCTCCTTTGGGTTTTTTAACTGGGTAATCTCGTAGCTACTTTTTTAAGGACTTTTGTGCCCAATCTGACCATGAAATTGTTTTTAAAAACGTCCAATATTTATGCAAAAAAAAAACAGAAAATTCCTAAAGGGTTTTCAACAAAACTTTCAAACACCACACTGTTTCATGAAAAATATACAGAAAAATTCTAAAGGTTGTAACAAAATTTAAAATACACCAACTGGTTTACATGAATTAGTAAAACAATACAGTTAATTTAGTGTAAGAAAGCAATAAATAATCATAGACATAGTCCAATTCCCAAATAAGTCAAATGATGTTTTTTAACCCATAATGCTAATCTGTGGAAATTAGTAGGTCCATTGAATTTGTTTTTTCAATGGTTGTTCAGACATTCCTTAGAAATTGTCTGTAAAACCATAATAACTCCATATCTAATGCTGTCTGATGCTGAATCAGTTTCCCTTTATGAGATATGTTGGGATGTTATGGGTTGTAGAATCTCCACCTCCTGCATCCCCGCAAAGATAAAAAAAAAAAATTGTTCCCTCTTTCTTTGCTTTAACTCTTTAGATTTTGCATGTTGTTGGAGTGTTGTTGGGTTTCTTTTTTCCAGCCTGTTTTTCCATGGGAAAATTTTAACATAATATATTCCTTTGGTTTTAGGCCTAGAAAGTGATAACTGGGACTAATCAGTCGCGCAAAATAAGTTTACTCACTGGCTGAAATTTTCACAGGCTGAGGGAGGTGAAGAGGCTGATTGTAAATAGAAGAAGTCCAGAAACACAAAGAGCCAAGGATTCCATCCCGAGCGAACCTTCATTTGGACATTAAGGTAGGCTGCTCTTTACATCAAAAAATTACCATTATTCTTCCTGACATATTTTGGTCTTACAGGCATATACATAAATAAATACAAATGAACACAGTACAAAGTATTTAATTTGAAATAAATGACTTTTCAATATTGCCTTTCCATTATTTTGTTTATTTTATGGTTGGACAACCATTTTGTTCACCAGTTCTATATTGGACACCAAAGATTTTTGTAAAGTAATACCATCTCCGCTTTTTTAATGTTCTGCCCCACATGCCCTCTGGATTAATACTTTTAATCAAGTTATAAAACCAACTGGGGCTAGCCCCAACCAATATTTTATTCAATACAACACGGAAGATTCCAAAGCTTAATGTTTGGGTTATCAAATTTTTTTTTATAACACTTTTTTTTTTCATTTTGATTCACCAAACGCTGAGCAAGATCATCGCCAAAGGAACTTGGCCAAAATGCTTGTTATATAATGTGGGGGAAACCTGGAATATTAGAAATAAGTCCAATCACCACTCCTCCTGCTTGATCATCAGAGACTACCAATGGGGGGACCCGTTTTGCCATACTGTTGTGCCCTGGTTGGTCTTCTGGGCAGAAGAACCAAAGACCTGGCCTCTTGAGGAAAGCATGGTTTGCTGTGGCCGGCCAGTGACAGCCCAACCAATATAGTGCCTTGACTTCCTACTTCACTAGACAAAGGAGGCTAGAGAGGAGGCCCCACTTCCAAACAATTGTTGGGTCTGGTCAGACTTTGCCCCTGCGAATATATTCAACAATAAATCTCAGAAAGGTGTTGGCACAGGGGTCAAAGTCAGTTTAGCTATTCACGTACATTGCTTGAGTACATCAATTTTATAGCCCTGCTGCACCCTGCCTGGCAATCCACGTCAATGTGCACCTCTCTGTTGGACTCTGATGTGAATGGGGAGGAAGAATGTTTAATTATACAACATATAAAGATGAAACCAAAACAAAACCCCCAAAAGTGAAGATGACCAAACATAAAATGGGATTTGATCTGCTGAGAATTTTCACATGACATTGAACCTGAGAACTGGTAGTAGTTCATCCTATTAGAACAATTTTCCAAGGTAATATCTGTCACTACGCGGCCCAATTTCTTCATACAGATGGGCATGTACACGATAGCAGGGACTCCAAGAAGTAAAAGACACCAAGAAGTAAAAAATCAGTGCCTGTATTACTAAGTGCAGGCAATCTAGTAGCCAGAAATGCCTGATAAAGGTGTATCCAGACCCAAAACTAAAGAGAAGTAAAGCAGTGATCTGGACCAGAGAGCTCGAGAACATGGATGAGGATTAAATAGCAATGGAACCTGCTGACCATAAAGTAATACAGGTGAAATGAATAGTGATCAGAAGAACAAGTAATTAAATCGAATACATTTATATTGACTTTCAACAAACCCCAACCATAGAACAAATTATTATTTGGTATCAAAGAGTAAATGTAGGCAAGTACATCCCAATCCCATCAAGATGTTATAACTGGCAAAAGTTTGGATGTGGATCATCAACGCCATATGCTGCAGGTACCACCAAAATGCAGCAACTGTAAAGGAGAGCATAATGCAAGATGTTCCCCTCATGTATCAACCATACCCAAACCCAACAAAAACAAACCCACAAACCAGTACATGCAAAACAAAAAGAAAAGGACATGGAAATGACGGAAGGGCCACCTCCATGAAACTGATGTCTCTCACCAAAAAGCAGAAGCAGTTCAAGACAACTCGAGGCATCAACAAGATGAAAGGACAGCAGACAATACAATGCATTTGTTATAGAATAAGTGCGAAAAATGCAGTAATACTGTTGGTATCTGACCTTAATCTGATTCTTGTCGACAAGAAACAGTAGTGACCCCAATGTCACTATAAGGATATGTAACATACAGCAAACCTGGACCACACTCGCAGCCACCTTCTGAAGGCATGGCCATACTTGTCAGACAAGATATCATCCATTGTCTTATTCAACCATCAAATGTACTGAACACCCTAAAATTATACCAGGGACATTTTTCAGTCTCTGATCTAACAGATGTTTCAGCAAAAGCAAATTATGTAACAAATCAGCAACCTACATGTTTTCAAAGCAATTCCACACTTCTGCTTTTGCTGGGCAGATCTCTTTTTTTAAGAGTTGTAGCTCTCTCATCTGGCATACAGTCTGGTCATCCCTGTACTAGCTAATGTCCTCTCATAGACTTGGTGAGAACAATCTGTTTGTCCCATTCTTATGCATGCATTTTATTTTACTTTTACGTCTTCTTCAACCTCTTAGATGATTCCTGGTTTGGGTTCCCCATCGTAGTTGACTGACATAGCCTCTTAAATAAAATATAAAAGCCTTTGCTTTCTGTTTGTATTCAGCAGGTAACCTGTTACTCTTCTTTCTTTCAAAGGTCATAAGCCCTCCATCTGGTGTTTCGCCAGAGCTGCCTGTGTCTTTATTTCTTTATCATTTTTCCAGTTGTTTTTGCAGTAATTTGTGTCTCCCATTCCTCCTGTTTATTTCTGATGTCCTCAATTATTGATTCCTGCAAAAATCTAATTCTTTTTGATGGCGCAGCAGTGCCTACACAGAATGATTTTTCTTTCACTCCTGCTAACGGCTGGTACCTGTTCTTTTATTTTCATTTTAGTTGTTCAGGCTCTATATGGAGGCTCCTTCTTCCCTGTCTGACATTACTCTGTCAAACAACGTACTGCCTAACGCACAGGAAGCATATTGACACAGTTTACAATCAATCTAACAGATAAATGGTTCTGTATACAATAGTTGTAGGATGGAAGGCCATTAGTTACATTAAAGAGGTGTTCTAATACTTATTATTATAAGACCATCCCTATGTTATGCTACACAATGTTACCATATTTAATATTAGTATTTTGACCAGCTTCTTGTTTCCACTCCACCAATTTCCCCCACTTCTTTCTAACCCTCAGGCCCTAGTTGTGAGGATTTTTTGGCTCTGGGGGATTGTCTGGATTTGGAGGATTGGTCATTGACTGAGTATTTATCATTCCTCTGGCACTATCCCTCTGCTTTTTCTTCCTTTCTTGCCATTCCTTTTTGTGCTGTAATTTCTCTTTGATACATCCTTTTTTTTTCCTGCATCACAACGTACTCTGTAGCCCCTTTGCTTTTCTATAACAGACAAAGACACCTTGTACTGACAAATACATGCATACCATTTAAATTAATATTTCTTAAAGTATATAACATATAAACACATAATTTAATAAGAAATTCCAAATATATGCTGGAAACACTTTGTACTTCCACCCTATTACTATGTGTCCACTCAATTACTGTTTAGTGAACCATGCTATTGTGCAAAGCAGAAACAACATGGACAGTAGCAGGAGGGACATTTTATGTTAAAGTCAGCCATTACTACTCATGTAACGAGCAACAGACTGGTACATGGTGATGACAGCGGAAGATTTTGAACACGTTTATTAACCGTATTTTCAAAATTAAAAAGAACAAAAATTTTCCACTATAAATAATTATAAGAGAGCGGATATGTTATGCTCTACTGCATCAGTGAACAATCCTAAAACACTGAAAAACAAGCTGTTTAATGAGTGATACTTACTCTGCTTCTTGTAAATGATTTCCATCAAAAATATACTACCCAAAAGTCATGTGACTAGAATAACAGTCAGGTGACATGTTCAGAGGGACTGTCAACGCAGGGACCCAACTTATTTTAAAGACTTTAAGCATTAAAATTGTATTAATAATTTGTATTAATAAAATTTTATATAATTTAATTTTAATTTGTTTTATATATTTGTAACTGAAGTTGAGCAAACATGATTGGGGATTACATGATAGCAGCCTGCTTGTGCTAAAATAAGTGTTTGGAAATCAGTCTCTTAAATAAAATCTCTCGTTTCTTGTTATGTGTAAGGTCCATGACAATACTCATCTGTTTTTAGTACCAGGAAATATCTGGTATGGTTATCCGGGAAGAAAGCTTAATATTTAATAGAAGCTTAATAATAAAAGAATAATAATAAAGGCCTGCCTGCAAACACTCTTGACCCCAAAATAATAATCAAAGGAGACGCACCAAATGTCTAATTTAAAGCATATACTGTACTTCTGGAATGCTCCACGTACTAAAATATCAGAAAGAATCACTACTCAGCAAGAAACATGAAAGAAAGCTTTGGTAATAAATCACCAGAAAACTGTTGTAAACACTGTACTTGGAAGGAATAAAACTGTAAAAAAATAAAAGATAATAATAATAAAACAGACACTTGCCAGGAAGTCTACTGAGCTGGAATGGCTGTTAAACATCAACAGCAACATTCAGGTTTGGTTTATATAACAACTTGGAACTTGGAAGATTACATGTACACAAGTATGCAGTGAATCTACTTCTTCAACTTTTTAGTGAACTATTGTTTGTTCTACAGGGCTAATCTGGAGAACATCATAGGCCTAAGTCATCCAGCAAGTGTCCACAGACTTGGACCTCACACGCCTCACTCTTCACCCACACCACCTGAACCCAGTACCTTCCATGACTATGGTAAAAAGACCTTACCTGCATATAGTAACAGGCAGTCATCATCTTCCAAGTGTGTTTAAAGTGGTGCCTTAGTGGCCTATTGACCAATATGTTTAGAGTTCAAGTCCAAGCACCAACAAGTTGCAAGTGTTGGGCCCTAAAGCAAGACCCTTAAATCTTAGCTTACACCTAATGTGAGACAGTATCATTTGTAATGACTTTATATTAATATAATTACCATAGATGGTGGCCTCAGTTGCCTGTTATCAGCTGACACCTGGTGTGGTCTGTTGCTTCAGTAGTCCATCTGCTTCAAGGTTTGGTGTGTTGTGCATTGAGAGATGCTCTTCTGCATATCTCCGTAGTAATAAGTGGTTACCTCATATACATAAAATTAGGTAAAAAAAAACAACCAAATAATTGTTAATAATTGTTAATCAATAATTGATAAACTGTCCCTTTTCCTATCTAATTCCCTGGCAACTTTACCTCGAGTCTCCGAACTCTACTCGGCTGATCCTCTTTTAGGACCAGTTGTACCATTAAGCCCTTTCAAAAATCGCTACTGAGAGCTCTTCGAAAAGCAAGAGAAATCGCATATAGGAACGGATAGTGTGCCGTCGGCCGGCGCTTAGGAAGCGCTATTTATAGTGGTGCGGCCGCCATGTTGGCACGGCCGGCGCCGCCCTCCGGCTTGGGATGCCTGAACCGTAACAGTACACCCCCCCCCACCCCCGGAGGGGCGGCTCTTGACGTCCCCAGACCAGCAGCCCTGTCCCGCCGGAAGTCCTGGATGAGAGAGCGATCCAGGATGTGCCGAGCGGGGACCCAGGAGCGTTCCTCCGGACCATATCCCTCCCAGTCAGCCAGGTACTGGGTGCTACCCTGCACGTGGCGGGAGTCGAGCAGGTGGCGTACGGTGTACACCGGGGTACCCTGGACGACGCGGGGGCAGGTGGTCGGCCGGGAGGGGTGAGGGTCTGACACATAACGGGCCGGAGCTGGGGCACGTGAAAAGTGGGGTAGACCCTCATGGGCGGTGGAAGCTCGAGCCTCTAGGTGACCGGATTGATCCTCCGAACCACTTTGAAGGGTCCCACATACTTGGGCCCTAGTTTGCTCGTGGTTCCCCTAAGGGGAAGGTGCTGGGTGGATAACCACACCCGTCGGCCCGGAAGGAAAGACGGGGCCGGCCGGCGTTTACAGTCCGCCATGCGCCGCATGCCCTCCGCCGTCCGACCCAGAAGCGCTAGCACGTTGGCCCAGGCCCTTTTACAGCAGCTGACAAAGTGCGCGGCTGAAGGAACCCCGGCCTTTCTCTCCTGGTCAGGGAAGAGAGGAGGGGGGTACCCGAATTGACACTCGAAGGGCAACATGCCCACAGCCAAGTGCCACAGGGTGTTGTGGGCAAATTCGGCCCACAGCAGTTGCTCGGACCAGGTGGAGGGATTCCTGGCAGTGAGGCATCGGAGCATAGTGGCCAGATCCTGGTTGACGCGCTCCGTCTGGCTGTTAGACTCTGGGTGAAACCTCAAGGACAGACTGGCCGTGGCTCCCAAAAGGCGGCAAAAGGCCGTCCAAAACCAACTGGCGAATTGAGGGCCCCGGTCCGACACCATATCGCTAGGCAGACCGTGGACCCGGGCGACGTGGAGGAGGATGAGGTCAGCCGTCTCCCGTGCCGTGGGCAGTTTGGGCAACTCCACAAACTTGCAGGCCTTGGAGAATCAATCGACGATCACTAGGATGACGGTGCAGCCCCGGGACGGGGGCAGGCCTGTGACAAAATCCATGGAGATGTGGGACCACGGCCGGGAGGGGACAGGAAGCGACTGAAGAAGGCCGCTGGGTCGCTGCCGGGGAGTCTTGCTTCGAGAGCAGGAAAGAAACCCTTAATGTCCGCCTTGGTCCCCTCCAGCCAGTGGCGCCACTCCTCCAAAGCCAGCTTAATGGCCAGGAGTTCCCGGTCCCCGACCGGGTAGTTACGCTCGGCGGGGGTCAGACGCTGGGAAAAATAGGCACAGGGGCGGAGTTTGTGGGCCGGGGGGGATCGTTGGGAAAGAACGGCCGCAACTCCCATTTCGGAAGCATCTACCTTGACGACACATGCCTCCTCGTAATCGGGGAAGTAGAGCACAGGCGGATTAGTCAGACGCCTTTTGATATCCAGGAAGGCCCGTTCTGCCGCTTCCGTCCAGCGGAACGGGCCGGCCTCCTTGCGAGTGAGGGAGGTGAGCAGGACGGTGATGGTCCCGAAGTCCCTAACGAACCGACGGAAAAAATTGGCGAAGCCCAAGAACCGCTGGACCTGCCGTACCGAGGAGGGACGGGGCCAGTCAGCCACCGCCCGGGTCTTGACTGGGTCCATGCTCAGAGTCCCATGGGAGACCACAAATCCCAGAAAGGAGACGGAGGAGACATGGAACACCGACTTCTCCAGTTTAACAAACAGGCGGTCGGACGTGCTGGATGTGCTCTGCCATGGTCTTACTAAAGATTAGGATGTCGTCGAGGTACACATAGACATACCGGTCAAGGGCCTCCCGCAGGACGTCATTGATGAGGCGTTGGAAGATGGTGGGGGCATTCATGAGGCCGAAGTACTTTACTAGGTACTCATAATGCCCCGTGGGGGTAAGGAAGGCCATCTTTCACTCATCCCCCGGCCGGATGCGGACGAGATTGTAGGCACTTCGAAGGTCCAGCTTAGTGAAGACGCTGGCGCCCTGGAGTGCCTCAAATGCCGTATTCATGAGGGGCAGAGGGTAACGGTCTTTGACCGTAACGGCGTTGAGGCCCCGGTAGTCTACGCAGGGATGAAGGGACCCGTCCTTCTTCCCCACAAAAAAGAAACCCGCCCCAGCGGGTGAAGAGGACGGCCGAATGAAACGCAACTGCAAGGCCTCAGCAATATACGACTGCATAGCCTCCTGTTCGGTGCGGTTGCGGGAATAGAGTCTCCCTCGAGGCGGGGGTAGCACCGGGCAGGAGGTTGATGGCGTGGTGCTGAAGCACAGTCCCCGCCGTTGGGGGGGGGGGGGTGGGGAGTGGAAGGCGCACCTGCTGGGTCCATACTGGGTGCACTATTCTTTAAAGGGTCGACCAGGGTACAGGATACTGGTCGAGGGGAAGCCGTAGGGGAAGGAGGACCCAAGTGCAGGAAGAAATATGAATATGAAAAATTGCTTATGAAAAGCACTGTGTGGAGTTAATAAAGAAATGTATACACCTTCGTGTAACGGGCGGGAGGAGGGATGTAAAGCCGATGAGGTAAGCACAGGCACTCGTGGGAGTGACTGTGACCGGGATTCGATCCCGAGTGCCTAGATAGCGGATGGCGAGTGAGTTACCACTACACCAAGTGGCCGTGAGAGGAACCGGGGATACAACTGCATAAGAGAGTAAGGGCAAACTGAAGGGCCGTATTGAACGGGCTCAAACGAAGGCAACAATCGCCTAATAAGGCTTATAAGGAGAGATTCCTAGAACCTGAAATGAAACTAAACTAATGTAAATGTAAGTAGCCCTGTGGGTTTTTGTTTTGTTTTTTGTTTTCTTGGGGGGTGGATTTGGGTTGTACCAAACAAATTAAATTAAGTATGATTTTGAATGAAGGAATGACAATGAATTGTACAACAATATGTTTTAGGCTTAGGAGTACAATTGTAGAATATAAAAATGTACATGACCTGGCCAGAATGATCACTTCCCAAACATAACCTTTAAAGGTTGGTTGAAATCATTACACTTATTTGAGGTAGAGTAGCTGTTCCTTTTATAGTATCATTTCATTACAACTTCCACTTTCAAATGCATTTTAGCAAGCATACGTGTTCATAGACTTAGAAATAAATAATTTGAAGTAGTCTGTTTCACTCGTCTCTCTTCCAACAGATGCCAGGCCTCAAATGTTTCTTCCCAGAGATGATTACAGCCCAGACATGGAGGAGCACCCAAACCAGCGGTCTTCTCTACCCTACACAGATACTGAAAGGAGTGTGGTCAGTTCCTTCCAACTAACTCTCATCTTCCGATACATTATCCTTATATGAAGTGTCAGGGATTCTGGCTACACTGTTTCCTCTATCTACTTAAAGTTGATTTTTTTTTCCATTAGGAAATCTTCAATCATGTCATAGGTGATATTGAGTTATTCATGAGAAAAGTTGGATCAGCTGTATCACAAGAGGATGAACGCAAGAAGAAGAAAAAGAAAAAGAAAGGCAAAAGCCAAACAGTATATGGTATGCAGATGTAGTGAATGGTAATGTTTTCACTTAAGTGTAACAACAGCACACATGGCTGTATATTTAGAATTTGTTTATGGGTGTCCATTTTACTTGTTGTGCAGATGAAAACCTCCCCTCAGTAGATGAGTATGTGGCCTGCCTTCAGAAAATAAAATATGCCTTTAATCTGCTGGTAAGTCAAAAAACCTGTTTAAAATGTGTTTAACATAGACTGCAATAAGTATCCAAAGCATGCATATACTGTATAAAGCCATATATTTGTTCATGAACAGTATAGCCCATATACAGGCCATCTACATCTGTAGAGAATGACCATATATAGTGTTGTTATTATTATTATTATTATTATTATTATTATTATTATTATTATTATTTGGATAAGTGATCAGCCCCTTCAGGGTACCCCTTGTGAACTTGAGAAAGTAAAAATAGAATTTTTTGCAAATGCCCAATACCATCCCTACAGTGAAGCATGGTGGTGGCAGCATCATGCTGTGAGGGTGTTTCTCAGTGGCTGGGACAGGGAGTCTGGTCAGGGTTGAGGAAAAACTGAATAGAGTAATGTACAGAGATATTCTTAATGTAAACCTCATCCAGAGCACACACACAAAGACGACACAGGAGTTGCTAAGAGACAACTAAATATCCTTGAGTGGCCCAGCCAGAGCCCTGATTTGAACCCAATGAAACATCTCTGGAGAGATCCAACATTCCCCATCCAACCTGACACCACTTGAGAGGATCTGCATAGAAGAATGGCAGAAAATCGCCAAATCCAGGTGGGCAGAACATGTGGCATCATACCCAAGAAGACTGGAGGCTGATCGCTGCCAAAGCTTCAACTAAATACAGACTAAATGATATGAATACTTACGTCAATGCAGTATTTTCATTCTTCCTTTTCAATGAGTTTGCAAAAAAAATCTTAAATTCATCAATCCAGCACAACATAACAAAAAAAGTGAAAGGGTCTGAATCCCAGAAGTTGAATCTGTTCATCTAGACATAAGGTTTTGTGATAGAAACGTTTCGTCACTCATCTAAGTTACTTCTTCAGTCTCAGAAGTTGGAAAACTTCCCCAATCTTATATACAGAACATTTGCATAACGACTGGTACCAGCACTATTGCATTTACATTTACATTTACAGCATTTAGCGAACGCCCTTATCCAGAGCGACTTACAATTGATACAATCTTGCAATCCAAGCAATTGTGGGTTAACGATCTTGCTCAAGGACCCAACAGTGGTAGCTTGGCAGAGGTGGGATTTGAACCCTGGACCTTCTGGTCCAGAGTCCAGTACCTTACCCACTAGGCCACCACAGTTACATAACAATGGGACTGGTGATCAGTTTAATATGCAGATTACCAAAAACCATTAATGACAATGGCCACGTGTGCCATTCACACAGGATTGGGGAAAGGCTGCGATAGCGGCGTTGTAAGATGGTGAGAGGTGTACTCTGAGGCCCCCTCCTCGGTTCAGGGATGGACGTTCCCATTTTACAAGAATGGCTTCTTTTACTCCACATTCAAACCATCATTCCTCCCTATCAAGGATCTGCACGTCTTCATCCTTGAAAGAGTGGCCACTGGCCTGTAGGTGGGTGTAAACCGCAGAGTCCTGACCTGATGAGGTTGCTCTTCTATGTTGTGCCATCCGTTTCGCCAGTGGCTGTTTGGTTTCCCTGATGTACAATTCCTGGCAATCCTCCCGGCACTTAACAGCGTACACTACATTGCTCTGTTTGTGCTTTGTTTGTGCTGGGGCTTAATGGCTATGGTAATCTGCATATTGTTATGTAATGGTGCTGGTACCAGTCGTTATGCAAATGTCTTGTATATAAGATTGGGGAAGTTTTCCAACTAGCTGAGACTGAAGAAGTCATTTAGATGAGTGATGAAACGTTTCTCTGACAAAACCTCATGTCCAGATGAACAGATTCAACTTCTGGGATTTTCTTACCTGGATTATTGAGCATGCATCAAGACGAAAGGGTTTGAAGACTTTCCGAATGCATTGTATACATTGATCTGAATTCATGTCTGAATAACTGGACAACAGGTTTTTTTTCTCCTAAAGGTTTGCTTCCTCAAAAAAAATATTGGGTGTCAAGCTGAACAAAAAATTATTTCTGATTTACTGTATCACATAGGAAACTGGAGAAACATTAAAATAAATTAATTTAATAGCATTAAATCGTAGTATGTTTAATGATGCTGATACACTTATTAGTTAGTTCAACTGAGCTTAAGGGTTTGTATCTGATTTTCTTTTTTACTCAGCATCTTGTGCCTCTCATGTCATAATACTGTATATAGTTGGTCAGCACTGATGGAGTCCAGTTCACCTGATACTCCTTTTCCATGGTTGCAATGTGAAGAAGTCCAACTTTGAATGCAGAAAAATGTTTTCAGTGGTGCTCTGTGGTTGCCTTGAATGCCTTCCATGTTATTTTCTCAGGGCCCACTAGCAGGTCTTCAAACTCTCTGTCACTGCTGACCTGTCTGTTTAGTGTACAGACAATATTGCCTTCCATAATCTTGGCATCAGTTATTCTTGGAAATGTCTGTCTCAAATCGCGAAATCCATCAATTATTTGTTAATCAGTTCATTACTTCCATGAAATTTTTCATCAGTCTGAATTTTATATGAGGAGGAGGTAGAAATATTGTTGTTGAATTGACAAGTGGTTTATACACCACACTTTTGTGCCCTGGAACATTGCTTTGGACCATTCTTCTTTAGAAACATCTCCAGTTCAGTCAGGTTTGATGGTTTCCGAGCATGAACAGCCCACATTTTCAGTAATATTCATGTCTGGGGACTGAGATGGCCATTCCAGAACGTTGTACTGGTCCCTCTGCATGAATGCCTTAGTAGATTTTGAGCAGGGTTTGGGGTCGTTGGCCTCGGTGCAACTTTGTCACTGATTCTTGAACATTTTTTCTCAAGAATCTGGAGATATTAACTGGAATCCATGCTACCCTCAACTTTAACAGATTCCTGGTACCTGCACTGGCCACACAGTCCCACAGCATGATGGAACGCCACCAAATTTACTGTGGGTAGCAAAGTGTTTGATTCTTGGGATGCTGTGTTCTTTTTCCGCTCCTTGTTTTTATGTCCAAATAACTCAATTTTAGTTTCATCAGTACACAGCACTTTATTCGCAAAATGGAAGCTGGATTGTCCAAATGTGCCTGTTGTAGCACACCTCAACAGTGACTCTGTTTGTGGCGTGTCTGCAGAAAAGGCTTCCTTCCATTATCTCCCATACAGGCCTCTCCTTGTGGGGCAAAAGTGCGCTGTATAGTTGAACGATGAACAGTGACACCATCTGCACAGCAAGATGAGGTTATTGTAGGTCTTTGGAGGTGGTCTGTGGGCTGACTATGACTGTTCTCACCATCCTTCGGCCCTCTGCCTATCTGAGATTTTTCTTGGTCTGCCACTTCGGGAGTTCCTTAAACTAAGAACTGTGCCTGTGCGTCTTCCATTGCCTCATTATGTTCCTCACAGTGGAAGAAAACTGAACCAGCTGAAATCCTCTGAGAGAGAGCTTTTCCCTTTCCCTGAAAACCATGATGTTGACAAACCTTTGTTTTCAGGGCCATTTGAGAGTTGGCTTTGTGAGGCTCCCATGTTGCCACTCTTCAGAGAAGATGCAAAGAGGGAGAGAAAAAAAAAACTTCAATTGGCCACCTTAAAACCCTTTCTTCATAGTTGGATTCCACTTGTGTATGTAGATCAAGGGCAATGAGCTTACAAACAAAATTTTTGTTGTTCCAATAATTAGTGCTAAAGTTATTCAATGACAAAGGTGGCCCCAAAAATTTATGCACCCTGCCTAATTTTGTTTGAATAATTACTTGTACACTTTCTGTAAAACACACCTATTAAACTTAATTTCACTTCTCAATATCACGGTGTTTCATTCTGCTATATGGATATATTAACCTGAAATTGCTGCGCTGGACAACCAAGATTTAATAAAGAAAAAATCATGAAAATTATCAGGGGTGCCCAAACTTTTTCATACGACTGTATAAAGAGTCACTGAGGCGTTCGGTACAATCCAAATGTAATGTCATTCTTTGTCTATGGAAATTCCATGCCTATGTGCTTTTTACTATCAATTAGTAAATTAATATTAGGAAAAATAATTAGTTAATAATTCTTTTATAATCTGGCTGAAAAAAGGACCACTAATTAGAACTAGGTATAACCAGATCATTCCTTGTAATGGGGTTTGAAGAAATATCCACTAGGAACTAGTTTTTCTCAGCACACTAAAACACTTACTGAATATTTGCACTATGGAAAAGAAAAAAAAATACATACCATTCTAAAAAAGATCAATGGAAAGAATAGCTGTAATCAATTAAACAAGTATCATGTTATTTCAGGTATTAGCATGCTGCTAATTTTGATTGTAAGCTCATGAAAAACATGCGTTTTGTCAACGCAATAGATTTAACATTTTTTCAGTGCAAGGGCTACCTTAGCTACAGCTGACCAGTCACACCCTGCATTTTGATATGGAGTACAGGGTTAAGAATATATTATCTTTTAAAATGTATTTTATTTGATACTATGTGATAACATCCTGACATAGTGTATTATAGAAATAATATGTTGATGTCTTCTGTTTTTAAAGGGGAAACTTGACAGCCACGTAATTAACCCTGGTCCTCCAGAGTTTGTTCACAGCCTCTTCTCCTCCCTTGACTTTGTAAGTATAATTTTAACCTTTTTTATTTTTTGTGGAGTCTCCAATCAGTTGTTAATTGTAGCTGTATAGCTGATGACGAGAGTGTCATAGGGAACTGAACTACTCTATTTTTTATGAAGATAAATCGGCTTATAAACTTATTGAGAAACATTGATCCTTTTTATACCAGTATGTTATGCCCTGTTTCTGCTCTTATACTATACCAAGTTTTCTCCCAGTTGCACTAGCACGTCACTTATCAGTTTGAAAGAGAAGCCCCTTTGGATTTAATCCAGATACAATTTTAACCATGTTTTATGTCATCAAAGGTACTTTCTATTAGCCAGGTTGAAATCCAGTTGCCTGTAATGCCCATTTTATACAAATCTGCTTCATTATAAACTGACAACCAGTGGCTTGTATTATTCCATTTTCTAGTTCTTTGCAGAAGTGGTGTTGTTGCCCTGAAAAATAGTGCCAAAGTTAGTGCGGCTTTCAAGCACCAGTGAGGGATGACAAAAGACAGGGTGTTTAATGTCAAATATGCCTTGATCTTTATATCCTGCTTTGAAGTGCATCTTATGCCGTTTTACAGTTTAAGCTTTCTTTTAGTTTTAAATGTCTTGGGAGCATTTTTACACCTTTTTATAAATAATCCCTGTCTGGATATAATCCTTAAAACAAATCACGTAAACATGATCACTAATTTTCAGAAGTCAGAAATATCTCTCTAAGCTGGTTCTACAACATTAGGCCCAATTACACTAGGATTATTGAATAAACTATTCTTCCTGATGATTTAGCTGGTGATGCAGTACCCTCGTGATGTGGCTCCCTCAGTACTGAGCCCACTTCTCACAGAATCAGCTCTGCAGCTTCTCAGCCAGGTGGTGACCCCTGAAGAGGATCAGCTCTGGAATTTTTTAGGAGGTCCCTGGAGGGTCCCAAGGTTTGAACCCTTAATTTACTGTTTAATAAATATCTGTATGGCCTAGTAGTTAAGGCACTGCACTGTAAGCTGCCAATGTTGGGTCCTTGAACAAGGTTCAATCAATTGTGGATTGTATCAGTTTTGTCACTATGGAAAAAATCAACAATATCTAGGTCTCGTGGAACTACGCCGAAAAGTTTTATAAATATATTAAATAAGATTTAATTTAAGAGTACATACCCACATGTTTTGATTTGTTAGATCTGTTAAAAACTGGAATAAGGGAATAGTCAGTGGTGTGTTGACTTTGTTTTGCTTAATATTCTAGCAAGAAAATGTCTTCTAATTTACCAGAACAGCATGGATACAATTTTTATTGTCATTAATCATTAATCAAATCTTTGTGGGAACAACTTAAACATACATGACCAAGTACAAAATAACAGTCGCAGTATGCAAAGCAGAGGCTGATGAAGATATTAGTAAAAAATAGCTAATTGTAAATACAATCTTTGCAGAGCAAATATAAATTGTTAATACTGGAAAAGGGAAAATAAATATTAAAATCATACAGCTACAGTTTATACAAGTTGCAATCTTTTTTTTTATTAATTCTACTACTACTACTACTACTACTACTACTAATAATAATAATAATAATAATAATAATAATAATAAATCATTCATTTTATTCATATGTGCCTTTCAGGGCACTCAAGGACACCTGACAGCACGCAAAGATAAAATAGCCCAGAGGAAAACTCAAATAAAAATCCAAAACTAGCAGTCTTAAAAAAGTCTTAAGGTGGGATATGAAGGTAGGCATAGATAAGTATTATGTATGGTAGTCAAGCAAGCAGATGGTTTACAGTGAGATTATAGAGGAGGATGATCTAAGGTGTGCAAATGTGGAATAAGATCGGAGAGATATGAGGTGTTAGATTATGAAGTGTCTTAAAGGTGAGAAGCAGAACTTTGAAATCAGTACAGTAGGTAGCCAATCGAGGTACTGAAGGACAAGCGTAATACACTTGTTTGAAGGGGTTCTGGTAATAACACAAGCCATTGTATTCTGAGCCAATTGAGGTTTATGGAGGAGTTTATGAGGGAGGCCAAAAAGCACAGATACTGTTACAGTCATCAATGTGTGATGTAATTAAGCATGTTCAAGATTAGAAGTACTATAAGCTGTGTAAGCATTTGGTATTATGTAGATGCAAATATGCCAACCATGTGATATTATTGATGTGTGCTTCAAAATGTAGAGAACTGTCAAGGATAACCCCCATACGTCTATCCTGAGGGGAGGCGGTATATATGACATTGTCAATGGGAAGAGAAAAGCTGTCAAGTTTTGCTAGAGGGGTTTTAGGACCAATCAGGAGAACCTGTTTTGCTGTTAAACTTGAGTAAATCAAAGGATAGCCACAATTTAGTTTCAAATATACAGCCAGAGGAGAGGGTGGGAGAGTGGTAGTTTTAACCAAGGCTGTGTCTGACCTGTGAAAAGGACAAAACCCAGACTGAAATTGTCTGAAATTGCCTGAAATTCAAACAGATGATTGTCAGTAAGGTGAAAATGAACCTGAACTGTAACAAGTGTTTTTGAGAGAAGATAGATTTGAATGTAGAATGTAGAAGGTAGATTTAAATCTATGTTAATGATTCAGGCTTTTTAAGCATTGAGGTTACTGGAGCTGTTTTAAAAGATGAAGGTATATGACCAGAAATAAGGGAATTAAGCATAGCATCAGCTTTATAGAGCAGAGAGAGGGTAGGCATGCAAAAATATGCTAAGCTCTTGCATGCCTTTACATTTAAGTCATTTAGCAGACACCCTTGTCCAGAGTGACTTACAACAGTCTTACAAGATTCAGTTTTACAATCCAAGAAATTTTGGATTAACGGCCTTGCTCAAGGACCCAACAGTGGCAGCTTGGCTGAGGTGGGATTGGAACCATGGACCTTCTTGTCCAGAGTCCAGTACCTTAACCGCTACGCCACCACAGTCTCCTTCTTCTTCCCTCCTCACTGAAAGTACTGACAAAACAGTCTTCTTCATACTTTTATTTTGTGAGATTCACTGCAGCTGTTCAATCCCCTTGCTATAAAACCATCTCTCACTCTCAGGTCGAAATGGCAGAATGGAGATCAGATCCCACCATATATTCCACACTTTTATGATGGCTGGGTGCCTCCTCCGCCAGTTTCTTCTCCTCCCCGTCCCAGGAACCATTTGCTGTCACGGAACAACAGTCAGCACTTTTCTGACCGGAGCGAAATGCATCCACCTCCTATTCAGGTACAACTCTTAACAATATCAATATCTCAACATGGTTCCAGTGCTAGTTCAGAAAAAACAGCAGAGCTTAATGAGAATCATCCTGTTAAGAGACAAATTGTTCTATAAACAAAAGCATTTTTCAACTTCTACTGGTCTGTAGTGTGTTCCCTTCCAAACTCATCCCTCATTGTACATGGACAAAAGTTTTGTACAAGATACAGAATATGGACAAATTTTATGGATACACACAGACCACATCCAAAAACATGAATGTCACCCCCAACACTTTCTCACTCACTGTTCTGAAAAGTCTTTTCACATGTCTGTGACCGTGAGGTAGGACACTAATGTTGGCTCTCATTTGGCATTCCAGTTAATCTAAAAATTGTTTCATGGAGTTAAAGTAAGTATTCTCTGCCAAGTTCACCATCAAAGTTTGCAAACTATTTCTTTATGGACTTTATTTTAGGGAGCAGGGCAGAAACTTGATGAACTGTCTTGTTGTTGGGCATTTGTAAACTTATACAAAGAGATTTCACACCTGTATGTTTAGATTATGAATCCGTTGCAAGTGAGAAAGGTTGAAATACAAGTGATTGCTATGTAGGAGTGGCCACAAACATTTGGCTATACAAGTAAACTTGCTTTTATTGTTTTGTGCCATAAATGCAGACTGTATAGCAAGTCAAACAAATGCATCAAAAACGTTTACATTAAAAATGTGACCCTCATTCCATTCATTGCAGGGCGTAGTGGTCAGGCCTCCCTCCAAAGCCCCTGACATGACCAGTTTTTGGTTCCTGTCCACCACTTTATTGGTGGATGAAAAAAACAAGATTGCTATCAAAGAACAATTACTTGAACAGTTCCAGAACATGTATCAGCACTGAATTTGGAAAATGCCTAATATAAGCAATAATATATAACATTGGGACGATATAGAAAATGCCATTCAAAAATAAATAAATAATTAAAAAGAAAACTATTTCTTACGTTGACTTTTATTTCATTGCAGACAGTATGAACCCAAGATATTTCATGTTTTATCTGGTCTAATTTGTTAATACACATCCATTCCTGCATTTTAGGCCTGCAACACATTCCAAAGAGTTGGGATGGTAAAGCATTTACCACTTTGTAATGTTGCTGTTCTTGCTCACAACACTTAAAAGATGTTTTCCAGTGAGAATACCAAGCGATTGTTAAGAGGTGGATTAACGCCTCTCAGCGCTCCTCAAGAGTGAACGCGACCGTGGGGGGGAGGCACCAATTTCCCCGATAGTGTAGAGGAGGGGTGAATGAGCAAGCCCAGAAGGGTTAAAGCAGTGAGGAAGAATGCAGAGCCCAGGAAGCTATGGGAGGCGATGGAGAAGCCGAAAACGGGTGCACCAAGAACAGAAGGAGGATTCTGACCCTACACTATTATCTACGCCCTGGCAATCACCTCCAGACCTCCCAATCCGTACAATTACTGGCGGTCTTAAAACCACCAGCTACACCTCTTTCCCTGGCAAAAGATATCACAAAGTCATGCTATGCATTTGTTGACAGAACTGATTCTCTGTCCATATTTGTTCGTTAAAGACCCAGCTTTTTTTGGAATGTGTTTCCGACGGCCATGAAATGCAGAAATTAAGTATACTAACAAATTAAATAAGGTTTATCCGACGAGAAAACAAAATATCCTTGACTTCGTATTTGGGTTCATACTGCAGTTAAATAAAAAGTCCAAGTAATGAAAGAGACACTGTGTTTTTTTATTTGCATTTTCCATACTGTCCCAGTTTTTTTTTTTCATTTCAGTCTAAAATACAGAAGTGTGTTAGATGGTTTAGTTTGATATTGTTTTGACACTGGTTGTTTACTTTTACTTTCTGTTCCAGGATACAACAGGTTTGGTGGTTCCATCCAAAACGGTAACTGACATAAGATAAATTGTATAGTAATTCCGTCTGTTATGTGTAATAATTACACTAAAAGAAGAAGATAGGGAGTGCTATTGTTCTAAATTTGATGTATCTATGTACTTTTTTTGTCACTGTAGCTTCAGGAGAGTTGCCAAAACCCATGCGAGTGAGCTACGATTTCACAGGCAAGGAAAACCGCCAGGAACTGAGTGTGATGAAAGGTGACGGGTTGGTGCAGGTAAAGATTTACTGAGGTCCATATACAGACCCAATGCGTGTTCTGGCTAATCTTAATTAATGTACCAAAAAAACATGGGAAACTGTGGTGGCCCAGTGGTCAGGGTACTGGAAGGTCCAGAAGGTTCTTCCCACCACTGCCAAGGTGCCGCTGTGGGTCATTGAGCCTTTAGTCCCCACAATTACTCTGTAGCGAGAGCCTCTGCTAAATGACTAAATGTAAAAGTTTTTCTTTGCTTAACTGTTTATGAACACCATCCTGTATATTGAATAGTTAATTGTGAATATATTCCAACAGGTGGTGGACAACTCCAAGCAGTGGTGGACAGTGCGAAATAATCGTGGGCAGGAGGGTCATGTGCCTCCAAATATTCTCGAGCCCATGGGTAGAGAAAGAGCCGGCAGTAAGTTTTTCACTAGCCTGCTTCCATTTGTGATGTTTAAGCCATAGCTGTGTGTCAAGGATTAACACTTGATTTCTTTGCCAACTCAGAGAATGAGTCGACCTCCAAATCTGGACATGAGATCCAGCCCGGAGGAAGTCCGAGCCTGCTACAGCAAAAGGCTTTTCTAGACAAGTAAGAAGGCCCAAATATGTATTATGGTTTACAATTAGGCTTAACTAGTTCTCATTTTGGAAAAATAAGGCAGCAAACTTATTTAAAATCATTTATAGACACATGGATAGTGTGATGTTTGTTCTACATATTATTAAAACCAAAATTCAACAGTATTATGTTTGCAACCAGCTGCTGAAATCTGCTAGGCACAACCTTTCATGTTTTTGGGAGTGCCTAAACCTCTCAGAAGTCCATTCAGCTGTCTTTGGCTTGTTCCCACTTGTTGCAACCACTGGTGTACTCAGAATAGTGCAGAGTGGTACTGTTCTTTCAAGTAGCCTTTTCCAATATGAACAAGAAAGCTGGATTGGGTTGCGTGGTTAGGATTTGTACTGGTAAATACCACTCATTAACTCTTTTATCAGCTCCACCAATCATATATGTACATTTTTCAAGGTACACAGTTATTGCCTGCAGTCCATCTGTTATGCACAAGTTATTAACCATTCTATTATATCCTGTCCATCAGTTAATACAGACAGCCACTGAGCAGATAATTGTTTAATTTAATATAATTTGCTTTAGCTGGTGTTTTTAAACACCATGTCGTCTCAGAGCACCTTACGTATATGGAGACTACATTTATTAAACGATTCACTAGTGAAGATTAATATTTAAGAATATGGCTTATTGTTGGCGTTTGGTTGCACCATCTGAATTTTTTTTTATGGATAATTTTTGTCCTGTTGAAAAACATAATTTATGTTAACTCAGTTTAAATATTAACAACAAGATAGGAGGCCATTTAGATTTTTATTTTTTATTTCTATTTTTAAATCATTTGAAACTAATTTTGAAAACTTTTGGCAAACTGTCTTTAAAAAGGCTTAAGCACGCCCCTGTCTGTTTATTTGAATTTTTTTCGATACAGTCACGTTCAAAAGATTTGGGTAGGCCCTGGTAAAAATGTAAGGGTGGCACAGCGGTTAGCACCTCACAACTCCAGCAATCCCCAGTTGATCCTGACCTCAGAACTCTGCCTGTGTGGAGTTTGCATCATGCGTGGGTAATACTCCGGGTACTCCGTTTTCTTCCTACATTCCAAAGACATGCAAATAGTTAATTGGTGTTTCTTTAGTGCCCTTGAAATGAGTGTGTTGCATGAATTTCTGACTGTATGTGCCCTACGATGGAGTCGCTCCCTGTCTAGGGTTGTGTCCTACCTTACACCCTATGCTGCCAGCTGGACACAGCTTTCCTGCGCTCCTGACCATGATTACGCAAATAAATGGCAAAATTATATTTAAGTTTTTATAAATTAGGGAAGTTAACACAACCACTGTAGGAAACAACCTTAAATATACTAATATAAATGTAAAAATGTAATGGGGGGGACCACAAACGAGATCTACTTAGTTTGTTGGCCCACAACCTGGTTTGTTCAAAACGTGATGACTAAGAATGCTCAAATTCTTCAACTGCAACACCAACAATGAAACATTGACAGGGATTACACATTATAAAAGACTCCAGAACAAATAGGTACCTTACTTCTGAGTGCAAAGATCTGAAAAGTTCACTTTACAGCTTACACGTGACTGTTAAAGATATGGAAGTCTGTGAGAGAGAGCTTACCCGGTAAAGGGGAAATCTATAGTAGATTTCTATAGCTTTCACCTTAGGTGCATTTTGTTGATAGCTCGTACAAACAACATGTCCTGTGCTGAATTTTCAGGGGCAAAGTATAGGCCCATTATTAAATAACATTGGAGCTGTAGGTGAAGGATTTTAACCATGTTCAGTCATGCAGTAAAACAATAAAACTCAGACTATTTTTCTGTCTTACCTTGTTTTTGTGTGTGTGTGTGTGTGTGTGTGAATTATGTGTTTAAAGGACAGTCCATAGCTTGGGCATGATGAATGGAGCATTACTGTTGGGGCTGAAGCGGGATGAACTACGGGGGATGTGCCCTGAGGACGGAGGCCGTGTGTTTTTCCAGCTACAGGCTGTCAAATCTTCTATGGCAGTATGTATAAATGTGCACACACTTTTTTTGCCATTTATTTTCCTGGTCAGGATCTTGGGGGCTCTGGCGCCAACTCCTGAGAACACATTAGTCCATTACAGGGCTGGGTAGGAGTTATAGCTGCTGCAGTCCTGGGGAACTGGGGTTCAGTGTTCCCCCTCCCTGCTTAGGCTCACTTAGACACAGCCAATTGTGTCTGCATGTGACAAGCAGCCTGGTCAGGAGCCACTGCCGTGACTCAAAGCCAAGTGCCTGTGGTGGAGGGCTAGTACAGTGAAACCTCGGTTCTTGACCACCTCCAAAATCGCCGAATTCGGTTCTAGGCATATTTTGACTAGAAAAATTCGTCTCAGTACTCGCCGCTTGCTCGGTACCTGGTGCGCTTGCTTAAACTTGTATGACTTTCAGCCAAAACTCGATTCAAAATTCAGTGCACAGTGATTCAGGTTTTCAATAGCCTTGGTCAGAAAAGATCTCCTTGTTTATCGTGTTTTTATTTACTTTTACGTCTACAGTACTGTATTCTTAGTGCAAATAAGTCCCTGTGGATCATAAAAAGGTTAGTTTATAAGCGTCAAACAAAAGCAAAACAGGAATTGGATGCTTCAGAACACAGGTTGCAGTTACAGTGGGGCAAAAAAGTACTTGGTCAGCCACTGATTGTGCGAGTTCTCCTACTTAGAAAGATGAGAGAGGGCTGTCATGTTCATCATAGCTACACTTCAACTATGAGAAACAAAATGAGAAAACAAAATCCAGGAATTCCCTTAACACAGATCAGTCGTCCTGTCCCCTTTGCAGAAAAATAGCCCCAAAGCATGATGTTTCCACCCCCATGCTTCCCAGTAGGTATGGCGCAGCTAAGAATTCTTCTTCCTCCAATCACGGCGAGTTGAGTTTTTACCAAAAAGTTCTATTTTAGTTTCATCTGCCCACATGATATTCTCCCAATCCTCTTCTGGATCATCCATATGCTCTCTGGCAAACTTCAGACGGGTCTGGACATGTACTGGCTTAAGCAGGGGGACACGCCTGGCACTGCAGGATCTGAGTCCCTCTCGGCGTAGTGTGTTACTGATGGTAGCCTTTGTTACTTTGGTCCCAGCTCTCTGCAGGTCTTCATCAGGTCCCTCAGTGTAGTTCTGGGATTTTTGCTCACCGTTCTCTTGATCATTTTGACCCCACAGGATGAGATCTTGTGGGGCCCCAGATCGAGGGAGATTATCAATGGTCTTGTATGTCTTACAATTGCTCCCACAGTTGATTTGCCTATTGTAGATTCACTCTTCCCAGCCTGGTACAGGTCTACAATTTTCTCCCTGGTGTCCTTCGACAGCTCTTTGGTCTTGGTCAAGTTTGAGTTTGGAGTCTGACTGTTTGAGGCTGTGGACAGGTTTGTATTATACACATAACGAGGTCAAACAGGTGCCATTAATACAGGTAACGAGTGGAGGACAAGTTACAGGTCTGTGAGAGCCAGAAATCTTGCTTGTTTGTGGGTGACCAAATACTTATTTTCCACCATCATTTACAATTAAATTCTTTAAAAATCCTACAATGTGATTTCCTGGATATTTTTCTCATTTTGTCTCTCATGGTTGAAGTGTACCTATGATGAAAATTACAGACCTCTCTCATCTTTCTAAGTCAAAGAACTTGCACAATCAGTGACTGACTAAATACGTTTTTGCCCCACTGTAGCTTAGTAACTATTCTAGCACCCTGAGTTCAGCAATAGTGTAAGTGTTTTGTTTTCATTTTTCACATTCAATCCATTACTCACTAAATGACATGAGATTCTTTAGCACACGTTATTATAAAATAAGCTTTGTCGTAAGGATTTTGGCCATCTGTAGGTTAATGTAAGTGTTTTAACATTAACTTACTAATCATTACTTATCATAAGGCTGAATCTCCATCTACAGGCACCATAATGTAACCGCAGTCCTTTAAGGTGGACCAGAAAATGCGAATAAGAAGCTGGCAAATAATAAGCCAACTTCAGCCTCGTCTCCTCTTTGACACATCAAACCCTCGTTAAACTCCCCAGTTCGTCAGACATTTAACTTATGAGGGATTTGTCAGAACATATCCCCTTCGTAAATCAGGGAGCAGCTGTACAATACAGCTCCATTAATGAATATAATGTCTCATACAGTGTGGATTTTTTGGGGGTCTGAAATGGGTTAATCAATTTACATTATTGTTTATGGGAAAAAGTGCTCGGTACTCGTCGTTTTCGCTTCTCGACAAGCCTTCTGTAAACAAAATAACCATCTGAAGTCTTTGCTAATTATAGCAATGCTAGTTGTGATGATGGCTTACTCAACTTGGCCAAGTTAAGCCGTCTTAATATAATTAAAGACCCAGATGACTGAATGCATAAACTCATTAAGGTCTGGTAGACTTAATCCCGTTGTACTTGTGCAATGACAATAAAGATATTCTAGAGGCCTTTTGCTTATGGTGCCTTACATGTTTTTGTACTTTGGTTCCTACTAATTGCCCTGAGCTTATCAAAAAGAATGTACCGTTTTGAGCTTGCTAATAGAGATAACTGTCTACTTAAACGCTGTTAAATTCAGGGCATGTGGTTAAAAACATTCCTCAACATGAAAACACAGCAAACTTTTTTTGGAGATAAAGTGTTAAATATTGGTTCTTTTTCATCTGGTAATCAATAAGATGTAAGCCTTTGCAATCAAGTGTGGTTGGAGGAATGACGTGTGCAAGTTTCAATCCTAATCAAGGACGTGAACAATTTATTTTTATTTTTTTGCAGCTTGCCAGTGAGGCTGATTCTAACGTCTACGGTGGCTGGTAAACCTGCCTTTAACCATGATGAAGGACCTGCACAGTGATTGCATGCTGCCTAAATCCAAATGTATATTAGCTTATGTTTACCTCATAGTTAGAATTATAAATGGCAGTGGAGATTAAATTATATTCACAATGTCTAGTATGTGGAAAATTAAAAAAGTGTAAATCTTCACATATTTTAGATATATAGTATGATAAAACACTTTTTTGATCCTGATCATATTTATCCTCTGTGTGATATGTGTTAATAACACCATGTAACAGTTTTCAAAAAACTTTTGTTCCCAGTTGTTAAGTGTGTTTTCCTGATTGTCTGTACCCTAAATGAATAGAAAAAAGTTATTATTCCCTGTAAACTTTGCTTTTGTGGTCAGCACAATGATATTTTGAAATTGATCTATTTTTAAGGATATTCGCCATATTTCAAGATTCCTAAGAAGCTTCTGGAATTGTGAGAACTATCAAGAAGTTTCTAGAACTGTCCAGAATTATCTAGAACTTTCTGGGACTGTACAAAATTGTAGGTAGCTGTATAACTACAGTTATATAGGGCCACTATAGCCCTTCCTGAGAGACGGAGAGACATGATCTAATTGATTGGGATTGCATAGTAAGTGGGCAACAGCCATCACAGACAAAGGGGAATTGACCTAGACAGACAGGTGAGAATTCATTCTCTATTCAGATTCTGATAACGACAGTATTCACACTTCACTCCACACAACCATTACAGGAGGAGCTTAGGAAGGACCCACTACTTCAAATGTATATATTGTGGTGTTACTCTTGCTACCACCCGGGTGATCAGTCTTTTGCTCTGCTGAATCCTCAGTACACTCTTGTACTTTGATACTGCCATGGAATAAAGACTGACCATTTTTTAATCGAGTTTGGAGAGACAATCCTTTTTCCTTACAGTACACAGCAACTTAGTCCATTTAGATGGCATCAAGAGGTTGCATGCAATCCAGCAGACGCATTTTGCTATGTATGTGGCCATTTTATAGTCAGACAAGAGCGAAAAAGTACTCTGTGGAAGCCATCTGCTAAGATGTGGTGAGGCCTACAAAGCACATACTTCGGCATGCCTTTTAGTGACCTGTTTCTATAATAAAAATTCATAATTTTCCGTTGCCGTGGTCACAAAAGCGAAGTTTATTTATTTATTATTATTTAGAGAATGTAAGCAATTTTTAATTTGTTTTAGACATAAGCAATTGGAATATAACATTAAAAAGCTGAGAACAAAACTTGTCTTACATAGTGTAATTTAAAGAATGGGGTGGGTACGACCAGTTTAAATTTAATTTGGTAATTTGCATATTTAAAGAATCTCTGATCCAGGCTATTTACAGTAACACCAAAGCCTTAGAGAAACTGATCCAAACATATACTGACAATAGCTTTAGCTCTCCATTTGCTGCTTGTGTTTTGTGGAAGTATGTGTACAATATGGCAATCAGTGTTTCCTGTAAGATTGTACATCATTTATGATCATCAATAAATTAATTTCTTTCTAGTTCTAGACATTTGTATTTCAATCGGGTGAAATGCTGATGCAACTAAAAGTACTACTGTGTATCTTCAGTCACTTTACTGTCTTCAGTCACATACATTTACTGCTAGAAAACACAATCATGAAAACCTTTCTCAAATTATCCAAGATCCAAATACTTGCCACTATAAACTTTAAATTGATATAATTTTCCCAGAAAATCCCATCTCCAAACAATGGCAGCATCTTCATTATTTCCTGTTCCCCCATTTGGCCATCTTGTTGTTCACTGGTGTTTTCATGAACCTGCTTGATTTCATGTAAGCCGAGATCTTCTCAAGAGCCTTAAAGAAAATGAAGTGCAACATTTAGTTAGGTTCATTATTGTAGAGTCTTCTTGTAGTTTTCCTCCTTTTTTTAGGAAAAGATATGATTCAATAGCACTTCCTGCAGGTAAAAATAATAACGTTTTCTAATCATATTATAAAATGTGTGACAAACCTCAAATCTGTCCTGGAAATCTCTGAGGTTCTTAAAGCAATCCAGGCATTTAGGCTCAAACATGCGATGCACATCCAACAGGTCATACATGATAAAGTCCACAAATGTGATCTATATCACAAGAAAGGAGAATTTCTTTATGCTGTATGTTTTCGGTGCTTTAACTTGGCTCACGATTACAAGATCATATATATAAAAGAATGAAAAATCTTTTGACATGATATTCACATTAGAAGTGTGTTAATGTTACCTTATTACCAGCAAACCATTTCCTGTCCCCCATGAAGTCTGAGAACTGCTTAAGCATTCCTGGCAGTCCATCCAGTATGATTTCTTGCCATTGTCCTGACAAGTTGAACACATCATACAATGTCTGTGCAACAATCTATTCATGAATCTAACTCAAGTGAAGCTTTAAGTAACACCAAGTTATCTGACACTAACATAATCTCCATAGCAGAGCATCATGAAACCATTGAAGAAGTCACTGGCCTGGTTCTCCATGAAGTCTACTCTGACCTTCTCGTCTTCAGTCTCTCCACCTAGAGTCACATTTAAACAATCCTTTTCCATTTAGAAACGAGAAACCAGTTGTTACACCTTCAAGTTCTTTGTTCAGTAGTTAGGTATGTTTTATAAATGCATTATGGTATATGAAAAATTTATACTATTGGCAATATTCAACATGGAAATAAAAAAGTTTATACAAAAAGCAAAAAAAATCAGCCCTCACAAAGGTTGTGCTTGCGGGCAATGTATCTCAGTATGGCTCTGGACTGCACTAACTTCCGTTCTCCATCCTCGAGGTAAGGCAGCTAGAGAGAAAAAGCAAAAGGGGTTAACCTACATGCCTTTGAACACCAATGCACTATGCCTGTATTGATTAAATTAAAATTTATTCCAACAGTTTCTAAATTTCAACAGTTAACAGTAGTTCTTACACAGGATATCTTAATTAATCTTAAACATCATTTTGTTGGATGTCTAAGCACAGACAGTTATGCAAAACACACACTCCCTAGCCACTTTATTAGGTACACCTGTTCTAACTGCTCATTAACACAAATACCTAATTAGCCAAACACATGGCAGTAACATGCATGTAGGAATGTAGATATGGTCAAGATGACCTTAGATGATCGAACCTTGAAGCACATTTGGATAAATGGATTTCAATCCAATAGAGCACCTTTGGGAAGTGGTGTAACATGAGATTTGCATCATGGAGGTCAACAAATCTGCACCCACTGCATGTTGCTATCGTGTCAGTATGGACCAAATCACATGGGACAATCCATCAGAGATATAAAGAGCACAGGAATCAGTATAAACATTTAATGTACATTTATAATATCATGTTTTAGTTGTATCTTCCTTCACCCTATTAATGTTTTAGCAGTCAGAATTTGTGACAACAGCGAAAATAATACAACTGACACCTTAACTGTTCTAAAAATACTAGTGAAGAATTTCCCAAACGATTCGTTTCATGGTATTATGGCTCTGTGACAGTCCTAAACTCATCTTCAGACATTTCATTTTTAAACTGTATAAGTTGTATTTTATCGTTCTTATTGCACAGTTAGGTTGTTTAACTGTTTATTGCTGAAATGCCATTATACGACTTAGAAGTCTGAAACAAGGGTTTACTTGAGATGTACAGAAAAGTGTTTGTAAATTATAGTTGAACTATGAGTTGGGTTGAAAAAGCCTGCATATTCTTTTAACATTAATCCACTACTTACGTTAGGAAAATGCATCTCGAGTTTGGCTTTGTCATTTAACCAGGCACTTCTGTCATACATGGGTGCTGTAAGAGAAATTCAGAAGTATTATAGGCATAAGTATAAAGTGCTTAACACAGTGAGCATTTGTACTGTCAAATTGATGTCCAAAGTGAGTTGAATGAGTTTCAGCTATTACCTTCACCACAGGAGTATAATTTCTCCTCGTACTTGGTGCCAGTGTATTCCAAAAGCAGGCGGATGGACTGAGCACGCTGAGAAAAGCAATACATTGCATGTGTTGAGCACTGTTACTTCTGCAAGGTCAATCAATTATGGAATCACACGCATTCCAGACTAGTCATGCAGCATGTGGCACATAGAAGGCAGCTCTTCAATGATATAGGCCAATTATCACTAAGGTCCTGGAGTGGCCTAGCCAGTCTCCAGACCTCAACCCCATAGAAAATTTGTGGAGGGAGTTGAAAGTCCGTGTTGCCCAGTGACAGCCCCAAAACATCACTGCTCTAGAGGAGATCTGCATGGAGGAATGGGCCACAATATCAGCTACAGTGTGTGCAAACCTGCTGAAGACTTACTGGAAACGTTTGATCTCTGTCATTGCCAACAAAGGTTATGTTACAAAGTATTGAGTTGAACTTTTGTTATTGACCAAATACTTATTTTCCACCATAATTTAAAATTTAATTCATTAAAAATCCTACAATGTGATTTCCTGGATTTTGTTTTCTCATTTTGTCTCTCATAGCTGAAGTGTACCTATGATGAAAATTACAGACCTCTCTCATCTTTCTAAGTAGGAGAACTTGCACAATCAGTGGCTGACTAAACACTTTTTTGCCCCACTGCGTGTGTGTGTGTGTGTACATATATATATTGGTTTATGTTTGGGGCGGCACGGTGGCTCAATGGGTAGCATCGCTGCCTCACAGCAAGAAGGTCCTGGGTTCAATCCCAGGGTGGAGCGGCCTGGGTCCTTTCTGTGTGAAGTCTGCATGTTCTCCCCGTGTCCAAATGGGTTTACTCCAGGCACTCCGGTTTCCTCCCACAGTCCAAAGACATGCATGAGAGGTTAACTGACTACACTAAATTGGCATTGACTTGAGTGTATGAGTGACTTGTCTTGAGATAACCTTGTGTATGGATGTAACATTGTGTGTGTCGCTGAACATGGCCACTGATGCTGATAGCGACGTTAAATAAATGAGTAAACGTAAACGGTTTATGTTTAAAGTTAGTCATTTAATAACAGTGCTTAAACTCACACTCAAGATGAAGAAATGTTCGTACAGGGTGCATCCTTAGAGGTTCTGTGCAGAATCAAGCTCCCTATAACCTTTTAGTATAATTTGGGTGTTATAAGTCTCTAATCTTATGGATCTTATAATCTGTTGAAAGTCCCTCATCTGAAAATTTTCTACTATTAACCATCAAAGGGCATGTCAGGACCTTTTTCAGAACAACACTCAGCTACAGCTAGCTGAGTAAGCCTATCCATCAAACTATGAAGACGGTTTGGCACTTTGTTTGCTAATAAATATAACAATACAAATGTGTAATCGTTAACATACAAAGTTGTGTGTCTGCAAGTGCACAAAATGCCTTAAGCACCCAGGAAAAAATGTACTGTGAAATCTGACAGTGGAACCATGAATTGGCCAAATTACCACCAAAATTCATAGTACAACTGTGAAATAATTCATCGTCAGTTCATAGTCAACCAATTTTACAGTTGTACTATGAAATTTGAAAGTGGAACCATGAAGTGGCCAAATTACCATCAAAAATTCAAAGTAGAACTGTGAACTTCATGGTCAAACTCTGAAAGTTCACATTAAAACTGTCAAGCAATTCCTAGTTGTACTATGAATATTCAGAGTACATTTTTTTCCTGGGCATAGCCATCATGGCTAAAGTGTGATACCATTACAGTGCATATACAATTTTGATATTTATCAACATAAACCATACAACACATTTACTAAAGTAGACAAAATAGGCTACACAACATTAAGCAATGGTCAGCATGATCTTCTATAAATATAACTGTCAAACAATGGCATCAACTTATTTACCTACAATCGTATAGCTACCATAGCATAAAGCACTTGATCAAGTATTAAAATGATATTATCAAGTTAATTGACAATGAATCTTGTGCTCGAGTCATTAAGCATTGCATTACATATTCAGTACAGTATTTACACGACTGTGGAGTCAAAATGAATCACAGCTACTTTACTAACACATCTCAAATAATTTCAACTGTGATTATGTAAGTATTATGACAGGTCTAATTCTAAGTCTTTCTGATTTAAAACAGGTAGCCTAGATCAGCACTGATTTCTTACCCCTCGACAATCCCAGTACACCAGTTTCATTGTCATGTTGAAGTTCTGGAGTGAAACACACACACACACACACACACACACACACACACACCTATACAACAGGTGTGGTATGCACACTTAAATAGCAAAGTAATGCCAGTACAAAAGTGATTCAGCAAGCTTAAGGCTTAAGAACAGCCAATCAGTGTCTCTTCTACATAGTCAGAAATGCCATTCATAACAAAAGAGCAAAGAAAACAGGATTGTTGAGTGAAAGAGACAGATAGTCAGAGATGGGTGGATAGAATAAAAGTCATCCTGACTAGAGAATATGACGCAGTTGTATATTAAGTACAAAGTATGGCAGATTTACTTTGATCCTCCCGTTATGTTTAAATGTTAATCTAATAACTATAAATAATAAAACAATAATAAAATAATGTTGAATATTGTATATACAACCTCAAATCAGAAAAACTTGGGACACTATGGAAAATGCATATAAAAAACACGCAGTGTTTCTGACATTTACTTTGACTTATTTCATTGCATACAATATAAACCTGAGATATTTCATGTTTTTTTTCTGGTCAACTTCATTTCATTTGTTAATAAACATCCATTCCTGCATTTCAGGACGGTAAAGCATTTACCACTTTGTAATGTTGCCATTCCTTTTCAGCACACTTAAAAGGTGTTTTGGCACAGAGGATACCAAGCGATTTAGTGTTTCAGGTGTTATTTTTTCCCATTCTTTCTGCAAACACAATTTAAGATGTGCAGAAGTATAGGGTCATCGTTGTCGCATTTTTTGTTTCAAAATTCTCCACACATACTCTATTGGGAACAGATCAGGGACTTCAGGCAGACGAGTCAAGTACCCGTACTCTCCTTTTTAACATGTGCAGCATGTGGTTTTGCATTGTCTTGTTGAAAAATGCATGGACATCCCTGGAAAAGATATTATATTGTAGGCAGCAGCTATTGCTGTAAGATCTCACTTTATTTTTCTACATTAATGCTGCCATCTTAGAAGTGTAAATGACCTTTGCCAAGAGCACTGACACAAACCCATACCATGACAGAGCCTGGCTTTTGGACTTGTTACTGGTAACATTCTGGATGGTCCTTTCTGTCTTGGCCCACGGCATCCATTTTTTCTTAAAAAAAAAAAAAAAAAGATCTGGAATACTGATTCATCTGAGCAAAATACACATTTCCACTGTGTGATGGTCCATCCCAGATTCCTCTGAGCCTAAAGAAGTCAGTGCCGCTTGTGGACATGGTTAGCATGAGGCTTCTTTTTTTGCACAGTAAAGTTTTAAGTGGCATCTGTAAATGTAACTCTGTATTGTAGTGCTTGATAAAGTTTGCTAAAGTAATCCCTTCCCCAGCTGGTTATATCAACTATTGTTGAATAGCGGTTCTTGATACAGTGCCATTTGAGGGGTCGAGATCACGGGCGTTCAGCTTAAGCTTGCACCCTTGGCCTTTACGCACTGAAATTTTTCCTGATTCCTTGAATCGATTAATGATATTATGCACCGTAGAGGGAGAAATATGCAAATCCCTTCAAATCTGTATTTGAGGAACATTGTTTTTAAACATTTCAATAATTTTCTCATGCATTTGTTGAGTAACTGAAGATCCTCTGGGCATCTTTGCTCATCAAATACTCAGCCTTTCCTGGATGCTGCTTTTGTACCAAGTCATGATTATAATCACCTGTTGACGTCATATGTTTGAAATCACATCATTATTTAGTTTTTTTTAATTCATTACTAGCTCTAAATTGAGCCTGTCCCAACTTTTTTGGAACGTGTTGCAGGCTTGAAATGCAGGAATGGATGATTATTAACAAATTAAATGAAGTTGGTCAGAAAAACATGAAATATCTCAGGTTCATACTGTCTGCAATGAAATAAAAGTAAATGTAAGAAACACTGTGTGTGTTTATTATATGTATTTTCCATACTGTCCCAACTTTTTTTATTTTGGGTTGTAAAATGATATCTTTCTGGTAATCATGATACCTTGGCAATCTTAACACATAACGACACATGTAAAATATCTCAATAAAAGTACAGTCTCCAGGGCTCCTCCAGGGACTTGGAACTGGGGTGGTTGATGGGTTTATACTCAGGAAAGCCTTGCTAGTCCAATGATATTAAACTTTAAAAATCAAAAAATTTTCCCAACTTACATTCAAAATTGTCAGCAAATTGTCTTTGCAAAGTGTCTTTTAATTTTTTTATATTACAGCAATTCTTCTAGTTATCCATTGTTTTGGAGATTTTTCTGGAGATTGTTGCTGTTTCATGCTTCCAACAGCAAATCAGTGTTTGTAGTGAATCACACTGTCATTTGTTATAATGCTGTTTTGTAGGAGGCACATGAATAAAAGCACCCAGAACTGGTACTTCCAGTACTGCTACACACTGGTACTGAGCAACTGACTAACGAGTAAATGGTAGTGCTGGGCGTTATACCAGTTCATCTGGTATCCAAGTTTTGATTTCATGTAAAGACATCCTTCTACTTAAAGTAAAACCAAACAGAATTGTAGGTCATTGTGTACACTGCAAACAGTTCACAAGAGCAAAAACATAAATGACAAATTTTGTACGTGGAACAGAAACTTTCCTGAATTCAGTTTCACACATCAAGCTAATTTTTTAAAGCTTGAATTTTGGGTGGCAGGTCACGACTACCCAGGTTGAGCATTACCTGCTGAGAAAGCAGAAAGTGTTTTTCATGCCCTTAGGGTAGACCAGGTGAAGGGCATAGATGAGGCCAAAAAGAAGACAGATGGCCTGGGGTAGATTGGCCAGGTCATCCATCACTACAATGGCTTCCAAAATGATCCCCACTTTGGATGGGTTGAGTTGAGGATGTTCCTGATCAACACAGAGGACTGTGTCCCACTGAAGTCTGACTGTATGAGTCTTTATCAGTTACATCCTATCATAGAAAAAAATGAAATTGACAAACAAAACTTAAAGTTAATTGATTAACTTAATTCACCAAATACCAAAACCAGCCGCTAGATTGCTCAGGCAGGGTATTTCTAGTGCCGGTCCCAAGTCCGGATAAATTATGAGGGTTGCGTCAGGAAGGGCATCCGGTGTAAAACATTTGCCAAATAAAGTATGCGAGTTCATAATAATTTCACCATACTACTGGATCGGGGTCGCGGCCCGGGTTAAAACAACGGACCGCCACTGGTACTGGTAGCAAACAGGGCACCAGCGGGAAATTGGACTACTGTTTGCCGAAGACGAAGAGGAGGGAAGCGGTGAGGAGACAGAGAGAAATCAGGAGGGCCCAGATATAGCACTGAGGGTAGCAATCCTAAATGTGTAGGGACGATGACAGGGAAAGGTAGAGAGCTGGCTGATAAATGATGCAGAGGAGAAAAGGTCGATGTTTTGTGTGTGCAGGAGACAAAGTGGAAGAGTAGCAAAGGTTCGATGCATTGGTGCAGGGTTTAAACTGTTCTAACCATGGTGTGGATAGGAAGAGAAATGGAGTTGGTGTGGTCCTGAAGGAGGACTATGGAAAGAGTGTTGTTGAAGTGAAAAAGGGTTGTCAGATAGGATAATATGTCTGAAGTTGGAAATTGAGGGTGTTGTAATGGTGAATGTTGTTAGTGGCTATGCACCACAAGTTGGCTGTGAACTAGAGGAGAAAGAGAGATTCTGGGGGGAGTAGATGAAGTGGTTGAGAGCATTCCCAGGGAGGAGAGACTGGTGATTGGTGCACAGATTTCAATGGTCATGTTGGTGAAGGTAATAAGGAGATGAGGAAGTGATAGGCCGGTTTGGTGTTAGGATAGGAAACCTAGAAGGACAGATGGTGGGTGGATTTTGCAAAGAGGATGGAAATGGCTGTGGTTAACACATATTTCCAAAAGAAGGGAGGAGCATAGGGTGACTTATAAGAGTGGAGGGAGGAGCACACAGATAGACTACATCTTATGTAGAAGAGGTTGCTTAAAAGAGATTGGTGGATTGTAAAGGTAGTGGCAGGGGAGAGTGTAGCTAGGCAGCATCGGATGGTGGTGTGCAGGATGGCTCTGGTGGTTAGGAAGAGGAAGAGGACCAAAGGTGGGAAGTTGAGAAAGGAAGAATGTTGTAAGGAGTTCAGAGAGGAGCTGAGAAAGGCTTTGGGTGATAGGAAAGAGGCTCCCAGATGACTGGGTAGTAGCAGCAACAGTAAATTAGACAGACAGGAGAAGGGTACTGGGGTGAGTCTTCTGGACAGGCAAAGGCTGAAAAGGAAACCTTTTGGTGGAACGAGGAAGTGCATGAGAGAGTAGGGCAGGAGTACAAGGAGATGTGGCACAGGGAAAAGAGGGAGGTTTAGCAAAGGCCAAGCAGGAAGGCCTACGATGAGTTATATGAAAGGTTATAGACAGTAGGGAAGGAGAGAAGGAGTTGTATCTGCTGGCGAGACAGAGAGATAGAGCTGGAAAGGATGTGCAGCATGTCAGGGTGATCAAGGAGTAGAAATGGAAATGTACTGACAGGTGAGGAGAGGGTGAGGGAAAGATGGAAGGAGTATTTTTTGAGGAGTTGATGAATGTAGAAAATGAAAGGGAAAGAAGGTTGGATGGCGTAGAAATTGTGGAACAGGATGGTAGCCAAGATTAGCGAGAAGAAGTGGAAGGAAAAAGCTTTGAAAAGTATGAAGAACGGAAAGGCAGTGGGACCTGATGACATACCAGTTGAGGTATGGAAAATCTCAGGAGAGCTGGGAGTGGTGTTTTTTGACTAGATTAATTTCAATGGAATTCTGGTGAATGAGAGTATTGCCGAAGGAATGGAGGAAAAGTTTTACTTGTACTGATTTTTAAGCAGAAGGGTGATGTACAGAGTTGTGGCTCTGACAGGGGCATAAGTTGATGAGCCAACAATGAAAAAAAAAAAAAAAAGAGGGCAATTGGATTTTTGGTAGAGAGTTGTGGAAGCTAGGCTCAGACAGGAGGTGACAGTGTGTGAACAACAGTATGGTTTCATGCCAAGGAAGAGCACCATGGATGCGATTTTTGCTTTGAGACTGCTGATGGATAAGTATAGAGATGGTCAGAAGGAGCTACACTGCATTTTTGTGGATTTGGAGAAAGCTTATGACAGGGTGCCAAGGGAGGAAACTGTGGGTTGTGTATGAGGAAGTCTCGAGTGGCCTGAAAAGTACATTAGATTAGTGCAAGGACATGTATGGAGAACAGCGTGGACAGCGGTGAGATGGTGCTGTAGGAGTGACAGATAGCTTCAAGGTAGAGGTGGGACTGCATCAAGGATCGGCCCTGAGTCCCTTCTTATTTGCTTCTGGTGATGGACAGACTAACAGATGAGGTCAGACAGGAATCGCCGTGGATTATGATGTTTGCAGACGACATTGTGATCTGTAGTGAGAACAGGGAACAGGTAGAAGAGAACTTGGAGAGGTGGAGGTATAATCTGGAAAGGAGAGGAATCAAAGTCAACTATAAGTAAGAGAGAATACATGTGTGAAATGAAAAGGGAGGCAGGTGGAACAGTCAGGCTACAGGATCAGTGGTCACAAAGGTACAGGAGTTCAGGTACTTGGGATTCAACTGTCCAAGGAAATGGGGAGTGTGGAAAGGAGGTGAAGAAGAGAGTACAGGCAAGGATGGAGTGGGTGGAGAAGAGTGTCAGGAGGTGCTGTGTGACAAAAGGGTTGCAGCAAAAGTGAAGGGAAGATTTATAAGAGAGTAGTGAGACCAGCTTGTTGTTATGGCTTAGAGACAGTGGCACTGACAAAGAGGCAGGAAGCAGAGCTGGAGGTGGCGGAACTTAAGATGTTGAGGTTCTCTTTAGGAGTGTCTAGGGTGGACAGGATTAGGAATGAGATCATCAGAGGGACAGCACAGGTTGGAAAATTGGGAGACAAAATTCGAGAGGGAAGACTGAGATGGTTTGGACATGTGCAGAGGAGGGATAGTGGATATATTGGTAGGAGGATGTTGGAGATGGAGCTGCCAGGCAAGACACGGAGAGGAAGACCAAAGAGGAGTTATTTGGTTGTGGTAAATTAAGATATGCAGGAAGTTTGGGTGAGAGTAGAGGATGTGGAGGACAGGGTGAGGTGGAAACGTTTAACTCGCTGTGGTGACCCCTGATAAAGGGAGAAGCCGAAAGAAGAAGAATTCACCAAACACCAGAGTTACATGGATTTACCTGCCTCAGCATAAACTAGTGCAGAATCAGATTCAGATTTAGTTTATATTAACTTAAGATACACTTCAAAATAAGATAAAATAGTTCGCACAAAATCAAATTACATGATTTTTCCACTTAGCCTGTATGTAGTCGAAGACCTCATTAAAGAAGTCATGATTAAAGTGCAGATGTTTCTATAATTTAAACTGGAGATGAAAGGCTAAATTTGCTAATTAACTTTGGAACTGTACTGTCACAAACATGTTCAACAATTTCAGGCATCTGGAATTACTACTTTGCTTAGCACAATTTGGGAAAGTTTAACAATAACAAAAGAATTAAAATGGGGGGAAAAAAGAAGAAAAAAGCATGACTGCATCACAAACTGCATAGTAACTTTTACACAATGACCTTGTGTTCCCGGCTCCCACAGTTTGAATGTGGAACAGCATCAGGTAAAAATAAGACAAAACTGATCCCCTTTTTTGGCTTCAATATGTAAATACGTTTTCTTTTTACTACATATGTTTTTGATATAAGTGTACATAGTTTGTGGATGTATAGCAAATCTATGCAGATTTTAGCTTTTTAATTTTTTGTGGTAAAATTCCATTGAAAAGTCCATTAAAGTAAATCTGAAGACATTTTTTCTTATTTTGAAGTGTAACAGACAAAACTTTACCATTAATGGTGTGTATACTGTATAAACAAGTGAAGGAAATCAATAATAGAGATGATCAAAAACATTTGTTTGGCTACAAATTACAATATTAAGTAAAAAACTAAAAATCTTCAATAATAACTTCAACATAAAAAAACAACACACATTCACAACAAAATCAGTTACTTACAGAAAATGTCTTGAAGAAGGTAGATGGATCATTCCCCAAGATGACTGGCAGCCCTCAAAGGCAAAGGCACCTGATGTCTGCTGGCTCAGTGGTCTGCAAAATGCAGAACACAGCAAATGTTAGTTAAGGATACTTCTGAGTATTTATCTAACAAACAGTCAGAAGGGATGCCGTGAAACAAAAGACAAGGGGAAATGACAAGAGAAGATATTAAACAGAACATACAGGGAAAAAAGGAGAAAATGGATCGAAACAGTGAAAATAAAAATAGAAAAGAAGGATAGACTTGACAACTCACCTTTGTCTGCCATAAAAGGTCAGTTAAAAGCTGACCAGTAAGTCCTTTCTTTCTGAAGAGGTCCATCAGCCTTGGAGAGAAATTGTCAAGTGCATCAAAGAACTGTTCTCTGAGATTTTTTGCTACCACTTTGGTGAACTTGCGATATATCTTAAAAAAAAAATGAACCAAACCATGTATTTACCTGTGGTAATATGTGCCCAAAATATGGCCCATTAAGTGATTTGTGTCACACCACATTAATCAACACAAAGCCATGAAAAATGTGAGCACAACTGAACATCTACTACAAAATAATAATTCAATATACATTTAGAACACAAAAAACTATCATCCTTCGTTCTGATAATACTCTAATACTTAAAACAGTCATACAAACCTGACTTTCTGTGAAAAGTGCTGGCTAGCGATGTACCACTAGGCTGATGGCAGGCTTTTGTCTACTCATTTCTTTTCACGAAGAGCAAATGTCACATCCATTTCTTTCCTAACAAGGGATCCATTTGGCTTTGTCTTCATCATTTCCTGGACCAGAATCTGATGAGCTTCTTCCATGTTATGGTCATCCATGCCCTCTGGATATTCAGGTAAGTAATTTATTTCCCCCTTCCTTGGCTTCTTGATGTCTTTGTTGGGAGGGTCGCCAGTTATAGTTTGCTTTCCACGCTTACCAGCATTGACAGAGACTTCTTTCTGACCCAGTTGGCACATTTTGTTCCTATATTTACCAATTTAAAACTTCAGGCTTTTCTGCAGCCATCCCAGCCTGAAGTTGATCCTGATGCCGTAAGACATGGATGTGCTTGTACTAACGCTTCTGCAACAGTCTCATAAGCTTGTTTTTCTGGGTATGCTTTGTAGCGTAATAGCTGTACCACAGTCATTCAGGGGTCTGACTACCTCCCTCTTTCTACCCTCTTCCACCAAAGTCATAAACTTTGGGACACTTTGGAATGCAAACGCCAACCACCTGGACAGAGTCTACAATTGAGTAATGGCCACAATGGCCCATCAACGCCAGACTCTTTCTCAAACCAACAGAATTGGAGGTCTGTTTAAACAGACCTACAACCTTCGGCATCTCGCAATCATAAACTAAGTCTATGTGTTAACCTTAAAAGGGGGTTTCAACGTTCCCGACCACCAATTTCCTCAATTTCTCTCTGACTGTTGACTGTCGCAAGAATAACAACCTTTTTTTCCTCAGTTGGCCTGGCGCCAGAAAGACAGCCCTGGATTTACGACACAAGGAACTATTGCCTTCCTTTTTAAGAGGCAAACTTTTTAATAATAATATTAACTTTTGCTGGGAACAGATTATCTTCGCCTGGACCACTCAATTATAAAAACACATGAGAACTGCTTCATAATGAGTCCAAACACACCCATATGTACTTAGCTATTTCATACAAAGAATGTGATCAGGGATATTTTTCATACTCTCCGGGACATACAAAAAGAATGCGGGCTAACCGCATGGTAGCTTAGTTTTTTGAGTCTTTTGTTCTTGAGTCTTTCTGTCTTTCTAAGTCTAGTCTTTTCTTTGTCTTTGGCAACTTTTTGTCCGCCTTTTGTTATTCATTTTGCTCAAGTGTTCGCATTTATTTTACGTTAAGTTTCCTGTGTCCAGCAGTCTTAAGTAGTTTGGTATCGCCGAATTAGAAGATAGTTAAAAGACCAACCAGCCAAGATCTCCTTCACGCTCGAATATCCTAGTTTTTCAAGTTTTTTTGAAGCTCGTGGTGCTAGAACGCGTTCAACTCCACCTTTATCTGTGGCCAAGATAAAATCTGAGTTGTACTCCCGCAAGTTCGAGATCTAAAAGACCACTACCACCAAGCCGGGAAGAAAGCCGAGGCGAGGCCCGCAACACATCTGTGGCTCCAAGGGCTGCATGTCATCGAGATCCGAGAAGCCAAAAAGCCGATATCATCCAGAAGTCCGCCAAACAGTGGCATCAGATCTGAAGATTATACCCCTACCGTTCCCCCGTGTGACTTCTGACGACAGGCAGAGGCCCGGTTCCATTCCATCTCCTTCGCGTGAGCCCCCGCAAAGAAACAGGCAAGTACCGCTTGGTGTGGCTTATCTGGGTCCCTGTTTCTCGAACCTTGCGTTTGATCTTAAACCACGCTTCAACATAGACTTATCCACGTCTAAGTAGCTTCTACCATACTATTCATGTTCAACGTAATTTGTGTTACTAGTAACTCACTGCGTCTTAACAAACTAGTCCATAACATTGACTCTGGGTAATTATTGCGCGACCAATAAGTGCACATCTTGGTTTCTGATTTTAATACTGTGATATGTACGTTTGCCATCATTCCCTGTTTTCAATACTGTGATATATACATGTTCACCGTCATTTTATGATTTTAACTCTGTGATACACTCGTTATTACATCAGATAGTCTGTTGGTATTGCCTTGTTTTGCAATTAATAAACTTGTTATAACCTTTTGAATTTACCGCTTGGTGTGAGAGAGTTTCATTCAAACAAAGGTCGAGAAACATAACTTTGAATTCACTATTCAGACCTAGACTGATCAATTTTGCTTTTCTCCTTTCAACTGGTTTTCCGGATCTACCAGTCCACAAACAATCCGGTGGTGCCCCGTTTATTCATTAAAAATTAATCAATTTAAAGTGTAGTCTTAGGTTTGCTACAGCTTTAAGTGCATACAATGTCTCAGCCAATTTCTCCAAGATATCATGCTTCAGTTATTTTGTGACTCTAAGAAAGGTTCCTTTCTTGAGATACATCAAGTTACCCTGATGAAGTCTGTACTCCACATCAACAGAAAATTTCTGGATGTCAAACACCTCTGGCCAATGATGACTTTAGAGGTCACAGGCAGGATATTAATGTCTGCTTAGTTGCTTGTATTACTAAATGATTTAGGTGTTGCAGTTATGGCTACAAGATCAATCATAGGGATGATTTTAATGCTTGGCTTCTCTGGAAGTGCAGAAACTTCTGTAAGGTTACAGAGTTCATTGTTGAATTCAGTCTTGTTACTGTAAGGAGAAGCTGTAATTTGTTTGTTTGTAGAGTGCCTTTGAGCCAGCCAATCAATTCTTCCAGTGTGTCAGGTCATGTTGGCATTGTCATCTTACTTATATCTCCCTCAGAGACAATAACCCTCAGAATTAACGTATTTCACCCAGCCATCTAGAAAAAGTATATACAAATGTATTTAGCAAGTGACATATCGTTTCAGTGTTGCTGTAAGTTCTCCTTGTACCCTGTATGCTGATAATAGGAGGTCATCTTTCAACTCTATCAACCTTTGTTGGTAAGTTGGTAAGATCTCAAGTGCTCACAGTTCCATGCTGTCATGTTGTGGCAGACAAACTGAATTTCTAAGTTTGCAATAAGAATCTTTTCTATCAGGGCAAATCCAGGAAGACATGAGGAGGAGCTCGATGATACTTTAGTCCATCTACACAGACAGATGATGCAACAAGAATTGACCCTGGATTTGGAAAGTTTTGAGTAATTATCCTTTGAATATTCAAATGGAAAGAATTTAGCAAAGCTGGAACAACCTTTGTTACCTCAACCGATGGCCTGAAAAATGAGCTACAGTCAAGATGGTAACAGAGTGCTATCAGGTGTTTGGTAGCAAGTGTCATTGCTACATTTTTGAAATTCTGAGCATATTGACTTGCCTTCTTAAAAAAACTTATGCTTCCCCTCAAAGCACAGTGTCGACACCTTACAAGTTGAGGGTAATGTTCTAAATAGTGATGCTTTGGCTTTAAATGAAAATCTGGGAATGTTGATTGCAGCAGCTGTCTGTGTTCTATCTTACATTCCAGGAAATGCAATGTCTCTTCAGTATGATTGCCACAGTCAGCTCAATAATGTCTTTAAGAATGTCTTTGTATTTTTTTATATTACAACAATTCTTCTAGTTATCCATTCTTTTGGAGATTTTTCTGGAGATTGTTGCTGTTTCATGCTTCCATCAGCAAATCAGTGTTTGTAGTGAATCACACTGTCATTTGTTATAATTCTGTTTTGTAGGACGCACATAATAAAAGCACCCAGAACTGCTACTGGGCAGTATACCGGTCCATCCAGTATTCTGGTTTTGATTTTATGTATGGTATGAATTTTTCAGATACCGCCATACCGTATGATATGTCTTACTGGGTCAAAAATACTTCAGCAAAAAGGTATGACCTACCTACCAACCAACCAATCAAGCCACAAACCTACAATAAAAGCCCAATCATGAAAGAAAAAAAAATTGGACAGTGAAACTGCTTGAAACGGTTATGGGGAAAAAAAATTCAGGCAGATCCATTTTACCATATTCCGAACATGTACAAAGGCATAATGAAGTTTTAATATAATTCACTTCCAGTTTAAAGTGTTAATGTTTTAAAATTAAATTTTCAGTACGTTTCAAATGAATCTGTTAACACAATAATTACTTAATTTCCCATAATGGCCATGTCTGTTTGAATTATGAATACTGAATCATTAAAACCCTGTCCAGTTCTTTTTTTTTTTGGAGAACAGAGTGAGAGGAAAGCATTATGGTTTTAATTTGCAATACATAAATAACTAAATATGATACGGCTGGGTAAATCTAGCAGAAAGAATGGAATTAAATAAACGATATGATTCATTTCTTAACAGAAACATAGATGTAACAGAACTGGTCTGGCCACTCTTGTTAAAGTCTTTCATTTTGATATAGTAATGCTTCAAAGTTTGTAAATTTGTATTTGGTATATAGAATTTTCTGCATAAATATGACCTAAACATCATCAGATTTTCACACAAGTCATAAAAGTAGATAAAAAGAACCCAGTTAAACACATGAGACAAAAATATTAGAATGGGCCATTTATTTATTTAGGAAAATGATCCAATATTACATATTAGTGAGTGCCGAAGTACAGTACAAATTTTTTTTCAGTATCTGGTGTTACCACTGTGTGCATCAAGAACTGCAATCGAACAATTCCGATAATTCATTACACATCAGCTTGGAGAAATTCCTGGAATGTTGGTGAGTTTTGTCTGCTTCCACAACATTTCTATTGGATTAAAGTCATGATGTTGACTTGACCATTATAAAACATTAACTTTATTCTTCTTTAACCATTTTTTTTGGTAGAATGATTTGTGTGCTTATGCTGCATGACCCAATATTCCTTGAGTTTCCGTTTATAGAAAGTTGTCCTGTCATTTTCCTTTAGAATTCAGAATCAGTTTTTCTATGAATGATGGCCCAACCACGATACTACCACCACCACATTTCACAGATGAGATAAGCTTCTTATACTGAAATGCAGAGTTTTCTTTTTTCCAAACATTAATGCTTTTCTTCTAAACCAAAAAGTTCTATTTTGCTCTTATCCATCTACAAAATGTTTTTCCAATAGATTTCTGAATTGTCCATCTGCCATGTGATGGGTATCAGTGCTCTTTTTGGGGAGCAGTGGCTTTATCCTTGCAAACCTGTCATGCACACCATTGCTGTTCAATGTTCTCCTGATAATGGTCTCATAAACATTAACATTGCTCTGTGTGATAGAGGCCTTTTTGCTTAGAAGTTACCCTGGGTTCCTTTGTAACGTCATGGACTCTTACATGGTTTGCTCTTGGAGTGATCTTTGTTGGTTGACCAGTCCCGTGAAGGGTAACAAAGGTCTTGAATTTGTCCAAATTGGTTTGGTGGAGTCCAAGGTCCAAGGTGGAGGACAGTCCAAGGTCCAAGGACAAACCTTCAAGCACCATTGTATGCTCCATGTCTTCAGGTCTTTATTTCACCAATTGCTTCATAGTGTATACCTTGATCATATACAATATTTTGAAACAACATATGAATGCTGCTTGTAACTGAGAAAATTCTCTTTTATTTATTTATTTATTTTTGACAGATGGCATTTGCAGTCAAGTGCTCTGAGACGCCTAGTTGGCTATTTATATGATCTAATCTATTATCTGAGTCAATTCTTATTCATAATGGAAGAGCCTATAATATGGCCAGTATCAGTACCAATACATTCACCATTAAATTACGTGTCAACATAAAAATTTCTGCTAAACTGGTGCCTGAGTAAATATTTACTATAGTTGACACTTATTCAATGTGACTCAGAGTCTTATTAGAACCAGCTGGTGTGACTTAATAGACTGTACAGCCAGGTTCCAGTTTATGAGGTACAGCTACCTTGTACGTACACTCAGTAACCATTTAATGTGTTACCTGCCATATAAGTATAAAAGCTATTTAGATCTAAATTACTTCCCTGTACATCTGGACCTTCACAGAGCTATCACTGTCCAGATAGTGTTGGGCCATTTTCAGCATATCTGTGATAGAGACATGGTTGTTTGTGTTGTTTGGTTATAAGTGCATCAGGTGCAGCTATGTTAATGTTTTTTTAAAAGTATACCCTTTGATCACATTACTAGACACCAGAGGCAGGCAGTAATGTGCTACATTTGTGCCATTGCATTTACTTAAGTAATGACTTCCTATGGTACATTTAATTTGGGATACATTTTATGTTTACTTGAGTAAATTCATAGGGGTTTTTTACTTTTATTACACTACTATTGGCGAAGTTGAACTACGATGTGATCGATTCCAGAAGATTAAAATGTTTATTACCTGGTGAATACTAAAATATTTAAAATCTGAACCCATCATCTTAATTAGGATGGGATAACAAAGTAGGAGAAAAAGTGTCACTCAGGTTTTTTGACTGCAATAAATAACAGTTTAATCACAATTCCCCACATACACACATGTAAAATTATGATTCAAATGGATGAATACAGAAGTAAAACATACCGTAATAAACATAGGGTAATTCTAGGTTAAGATGACAAAAATATATATTTTTTTTATTGAAAGACAAGAGAGATTTTTGTGAAATCAGGTTCACAGAACTGTGCGGAGTAGCAGCCATGCCACACAAAGCCAGTATCCATGCCAGGTATTTGCCTTAACATTTTTTTCATAATTCACCAAATGTGATTTATGTGATTTCCAGTTAGATGCAGCAGACCAGTTTCCAATTGCTAGCAATGTGAGGGTTGTAACATTCAGGAGTGAAGTTTTTGCAGGCAACACTGATCACTTATGTAGTTCACAATAGCATGCTCAAACTGGAGCTTATTATTTTTTTTCTTATTTCATTCTCTGCTGCATTAACATATAACCCAGTATGTTTGTCTAGCATTAGCTTTACACAACCAGTTTTATCATCTGAATTACTCTGAACTCAGTTCATGCACAGTGCTCCTTCCTCCTCAATGGTCTCCAGTTCCTCGCTCCTTACTGCCTGTGTGATCAAATTCAGCTCTTCACACAGCGTCTCATAGCGGTATGCCACACGGATGTCAGGGACGTTGGTCCGGCGGATGTCATTGCCTTCCTGCCCTTCCTTGATATAGTTTGGTCCCAGCCAGTAACTCTTCAACTACACAGAAAGATAATGCGTGCATTCAGTGTGTATGTCATGCGTAGACATATTTGCATTATCTTGATTGATCATCTTTGGCTTGAACTCTGGTACTATGTAATCATTATCATCACATTAAAGAATATATGCATCGCAGTAGGTGCGTGAACTATGGAATAATAACAAGAAATCTGTAGACAAGTAAAATTTTTTATGAATCACATTTTTTGTAAATGGTGGGTAACAACATCTAATTAGCTGCATGATATGGAAGATATTGTTTCATGTTGCTGACCAGGCTGGGACTTGCTTAGCTGTTGGAGTCTGTAAGATTAGCCACGTAAAAAATTCAGACTAATTGCATTGTGATTGCATAACTTATAAAGTACCTACTAAAATGGGTATAGTGTATATTAAAATATATATAAATTTATAGTGACACTGATTCACCATGATTCAACATTATGGAGAGAACTGGCTGCTGTGGCTGTTGGCATAGAACATTACATACAGTGGTGTAAAAAGTGTTTTCCCCCTTCCTGATTTCCTAGTTTTTTTGCATGTTTGTCACACTTAAGTGTTTCGGAACATCAAACCAAAGTTATTAAATGAAGGTATTTATTATTAAGGGAGAAAAAAATCCAAACCTACATGGCCCTGTGTGAAAAAGTGATTTCCCCGCTTGTTAAAACATAACTTAACTATGGTTTATCTATTTAAACTAACATTTCAAAATTATGATACATTATTAACCTTTAATGAGTAAATTACCTGGTGGTCAGCCCATTTACAGTAACCAGTATAAACTTGCTCAGGTACAACCAATCACCTTACAAATCATACTCTTGGCTAATTGGGTCTGACCTCACATCAACTGTAGTGGTTTTGATTGCTACTACAAAAAAAAAAAAAAAAACCTCTGTTCCTTGAGGATTTCACTACTGTTGCATAGAATAATTCACCATGATTTGAAATGCACTTTTAAAATGGCTCTGGGGTAAAGATTTGAAAAGGCTACACGAAGGATACACAAAAATTCAGAGGGTTGTACTATCCCTCAGAGTACCCTTCAGAACATTATTGAGAGGGAAGAAAGATGAAGCAAGCCTCTCTACTTCAAGTAGCAAAATGAACAGATGAAACCAAGATTGAACTTTTTGGACTGAAATATAACTAATATGTTTGGCGAAAATCCGAAATCCAAACACAGTACACCAAACAAAATGCATCAAATCTACTTAACCCTTTAGTTCTGTTAGTGCCAAAGGGAATCAGGCTACAAAATATGTTGTCACAAAAACCTACTTTAAGTGCTTTAACTGCTTTAAGAAATATTTTGGACATCCAATACATAATTACCTAAAAGCTTACTTATTTGTGGGTTATTCACACGTTTTGTATAGAAATAATATTGCTTCATTAAAACAAATTCAGGGGCCCCATGGTGGCGCAGCACTTAGCGCGGTCGCCTCACTTCTCCAGCATCCCCAGTGTGATTCTGACCTCGGACTCCACCTGTATGGAGTTTTCATGTCCTCCCAGTGTCTGCATGGGTTTATTCTGGGTACTCCAGTTTTCTTCCACATTCAAAAGGCATGCATGTTTGGTTAATTGGAAATAGAGTGTGGGTGTATATATGAGTATGTGAGTGTATGTGCCCTATGTTGGACTGGCACCCTGTCTAGGGTTGTTCAATCATTTCACAGAGCTTTTTTATTATTAAATGTGTGTATTATATCACATGGCTCTTGCTAAGGTATCATATGCAGCAGTATTATTTACTGAAATTTAGAGTGATGGGAGTACCTCGTGGGAGAATCCACTCATGAGCACACTGTTTCGGGCCAGCTCACACATATCACATGAGCTTAACTTCCACACCTGAGCAGCTATACTATACTCCTCCATCAGTGGCTCCTGAAAGATACACACACACACACACAAAATACTATATAAGCTCCCCTGGCAAAAGATTTGTCACCTTACATGTTTAAGGTGGTAGTAACTTCAGGTACCTGCAGATAGCATTGCACAAGGATGATTTGGTTATATAGTGGAGCAAAAAAGTATTTAGCCAGCCACTGATTGTGCAAGTTCTCCTACTTAGAAAAATGAGAGAGGGCTGTAATTTTCATCATAGGTACACTTCAACTATGAGAGACAAAATGAGAAAAAAAAAATTCAGGAATTCACATTGTAGGATTTTTAAACAATTTAATTGTAAATCATGGTGGAAAATAAGTATTTGGTCACCCACAAACAAGCAAGTTTCTCTC
>JAJAGP010003616.1:0-68960 GCA_025084515.1 Ancistrus triradiatus
TATATGTAAAACCTAAAATAACCAGTGTTTAAATTTGATAGTGGTCGTTCAATTACAGCAGCAATGAGTTAATTAATTAATATAATTTAACTAATAAAGTTTAATTAAAAATTAATCCAATTAAAGTGTAGTCTTAGTTTGCTACACTTACATGGTTGCAAAGACATATGTTTCCAACAAATCTTCAACATTCCTCTCTTGACATGGCTGCAAAGTCACGTCACCTAACTACATGATTTTCCCCTCGTACCGTACACAAAAAATAATCTTTTCATCAAAGAATACATAGTTACATACACGTAGTTATTACAATTAGCATGACCAAACTGGATTTTACATGATTTATACAAGCTCTAATTTCAGTTAATAGTGATTAATAGCATAGGAAAACGATAACATTAGTTTTAAATCAATAACTATAAATAAGACCAATTAAATGTTAATAAATGCATCTGTCATCTTACAGTTACAGCACTCGTGTCTTGATTAAAACTCAAAAGCTTCAATTTGTTTGCATCTTGCACCTTTCCACAGACAAGGGTCACTCCCTTGCCAGATATACAGTTAAAATTAAAAAGTAAAAACGATCTTAAAATAAAAGGTAAAGTAAATTAATAACCGTTAAATGTAAATAAAGATTATAATTACACATAAGTCACACACATTCAAAATAGAGATGATTTGTTTGTTCTCATAAACTGGTCTAACCTTCTCAGGATCATTTTTATCAGTTTATTTTTGTGGAAGTGTGATTTGAAAGTGTTTTGTCTCTCTAACCATGATGTTGAGTTTTGATGTTTTCTTGAATAGCATGATTCAAACAGAATAGACAAGTAGTTTCTCTGTTGTTGATGATTGTGCTAGCTGTATGTTAGTACAGGAAAAGAAAACATGTCAGAGTGGTTAGTTTCTCATAGTTAAATGTAATAGTAATTTTAAGAAGTGTTGTCTTTTATGTTAGAAAAATGTAATGTTTATCAGGTTCTGTGTCAAAAAGCTTTTGGACACAGTATAATGATCAGTGTATAAACTTCAGTAGACGATATTGGTTTATAAAGGAATATACAGGATATATCTGGATTTGGATTGCTAATAATCACTGTTGTTGAATAATTGGTGCAACAGCTCTTGAAAGCTTTTATGTTCTGCTGCCATTGTAAGTCCACATACTGTAAATTAATGACACCAACCCAGATTTTTCTCCATCATTTTTTACCATCAAATTTAGATTTTGATTTGGTGAGGAGCATTTGTGTGAAGTAGAGAGAAGAACTTGAGGAAATTTTGGTTTGGGTCTTCAGGAGGCTACAACAGCATGCCGAGGGTGAGACAGCAGTGCCTGTATGAGGAACCTGGATAGTTCTCAACAGAACTCAGCAGAAAAACATAGCTAAATGAAGTAACATCTGTGGAGAACTAGGACAGCAGCTTCCAGAGTACAGAAATTAATTTGGATGGAAAAGAATTTGATGTAAAGAACATGAAAGCATGGATCCACCCTGTAATGGTGTGATTGATATTAGCACACTTTGGGCCCATTAATACCAATTAAGAAAAGTATAAACATCACTACCTACCTGAGTATTGTTGCTGACCATGTCCACCTCTTTAATACCACAGTGTAGCATCCTCTACATGCCATGTCTCAAAGCTCAGATCATCACAAACTGGTTTCTTGAGCATGACAGTGAGTTCACTGTACTCAAATAGCATTAGCTAGCATAAAATAAATACAAACAAATAAAACCATTTACACACAGTGATCTAACAGTTCATCAGTTTAGTACAGTACCACTCCATAACCACAACGAGCCATTCCAATGCCCCATATAACACAATCTACAAGTGATAGTTACAAAAGTTACACCTGCATTGCACAACTGATATGACCTATTTGCACAATGCAGTATGTCATTTATTATAAGTATTGTTACACTGGCTTGTTTGTTAGTGCTCACTTACAGCATGAACAATTTCTTGTATTGGGCACAGAGTGCACTAAGTAGCGAAGGTAACCATTAACTCAAAGCACATATGATGCGCAGGAAGTCATTTGAGGTAGAGCTTTGACTCCACAGTTCTACAGCTGTGTTTAATCGAGTTCTGCAGATATTTCCAAGCAGTGCATTTTTGATAACCAATAACAAAGTTACAAGAAACTATGAACAGCAAGAAAAACTGCTATTAAGGCCCAAAGTGTGCCAATGAACTATACCCCACACCATTACATCACCACCAGCAGCCTGAACCACTGATAGAAGGCAGGGTGGATCCAAGCTTTCATGTTGATTGTACCAAATTCTGATCCTACTATCCGAATGTTGCAGTAGAAATCGAAACTCATCAGACCAACATTTTTCCAGACTGGTCCTGTAATTCATTTTTGTACTCTGGAAGCTGCCATCCTAAATCTCCACAGAAAGTACTGCAATGAGATATATTTTTACTGCTGTAGTACCCCATTTTTATCATACAATCCAACAATCCAAATACAGTCAAATCTCGCTACTATGCCACCTAACGGGACTGAGCAAGAGTGGCATAATAACGAGGGTTCGTAAAAACGGCTTTATTTGCTCAAGTTGCCCGTCAGTCCAAAGCTCTCAAGAATCGTCGGCTGGCGCACGCTCTTTCGGTGGATCTCGTACATCTCGTTGTCTAGTCGATCGCGCGCTTGCATCACACTGGGCTTCCCGCTTCTCTGTTGTAAGAACTTCCGGACGGTGCTCCAAGCGCGCTGGGCTTCCTCGATCGGAACAATTTCCTCCTCGATCTCGTTCTCTTCGCTTTCCACCGGCTCCTCACTGCACAGCATCTCCTCCGCAATCTCCTCCATCGTGAAAGACTCACCAGTTGCGAGGCGCTCGTCGGCTTTGAGAAAGTCAGACAGCTCGATCTCCACGTTCTCGTGCATCTTTTCCTTGGCAGGCAGAGCTTCCCAGATCTCGAGCAGCTCTACATCCTGTGCCTCAGTTTGGATCTCCTCTTCGATGAATTTGGCCTTCACGAAACAGTTCCTGATCGTCGACATACCGACCTGCTCCCAAGCACGCCGGGCGATGTGTAGAGCGTTGAGCAACGTGAACTTGAACTCCTTTCCCTCCCCCCGCGAATTTCACAACTCGAGCCTTTTAACAATCACACAATAGTGGCATAGTAGCGAGAGTAGGTGGTGGCATAGTAAATTTATTTTGCATTGAATTTGGTCGGGACCGAGCAAAAGTGGTATAATACTGAGAGTGGTATAGTAGCGAGGTGGCATAGTAGCGAGATTTGACTGTATACATACAGTTACAAAACAAATATACAAAACAGTTTATATATAACTGTTTTCCATGAAAGATTATTATGTTTTCCATTAAAGGTCCAGAAAATGCCCTATGAACAGGGCGCTCAAGGTTAGAGGAAAGTTGAAAATTGAATGCTTTGTTGATTAGGTAGAATTTGAACGTGAATTATTGTAGATGTACTGCGTGTGCATGTGTGTGTACACATGTGCATGTGACAAAGTAAAATATTAGTTGATTTTGCTGAAAAAGTAACTTGGTTGCCTTAAGTTTACAGAATGTAAAACACAGATTAATGTTCTGTTGTTGGATGAAGAAATGGCCAACACCTTGTGCAGCCAAAATGATAGATGCAACAATATGCAATCCCAAATTCAAACTCTGTGCATATGGTGTATGTAAATATTGTATCTACTCAACACATACAATGCTCTGACCTGCTGCATTCACAGAGATAGCCCTTACCCAATGGTCTTTGGAAGACAATGAAAAAAGTAAACAGTGGAGAAGAGTCTGTACCATTGGAGAATGCTGACCACCGACGCGAGGATTGTGAGGATCTGGAAACGCAGACTCATTCGTGCTGATTCCATGCTGTTTATAGCTGTTAGCAGTTTATTACTTTTTAACTGTTTTATTTCTCAATCGCATTTGTAACGTATCTACAGTACTTTTTACAACATCTTAATCATTTCCTTCTATTACAGCTGCACTTGTTCCCTGTGCCGAGTGTGGCATGTTTAGCTATTCTTCCTCCGTCATTAGTTTAAATTTTATTTGTGATAGCTGTAGGCTTGTAGCTAGTCTGACGGAGATTATTGTAATTTTAGAAGCATGCATCCAGTGGATGCCACAGGTGTAGTTAGTGCCCTCGCTCCAGCAGCGCCCTCGCAGCAGGGCAAGTGGGTGACGGTTCGGCGACGTAGTCGTAAGGCCGACGAGAGCACCACTCTTTACCTGTTCACGTGTCCAACAGGTTTACTCTCCTCAGTGATGCACCTACACCTACTGAGCAGCCTGTTGAAAGATCTCTGGTCATAGGTGAATCTATTTTACAACGCGTGAAACTAGCTACCCCTTTAGGGACACCAGCAGCTAGAGTTACATGTATCCCGGGAGCCAGAGTGTCGGACATTAAAACGAGTCTTAGTGAACTCGTGAGCCGTAGATTCCCTAGGATAGACGTTCATGTAGGGGCTAATGATATACGCCTTCGTCAGTCAGAGGTTACTAAGGCTAATTTTGTAGAGGTGGTTAGAGTTGTGAAGGCGATGTCCAAGGCAGTAGAGGGCTCTGGCCCCCTACAAACAAAGCAGTGATTGTAAATGAAATGATCACTGAAACGCTTACACACTCTGTGTCTCACTGAAACTTGGAGTAGACCGTATGAATATTTAGCCTTAAATGAAGCCTCACCTCCTGGATACAGTCATGTTCATTGTCCTCGTCCTAATGGTCGGGGGGAGGTGTAGCCACAATGTTTGACAAAGAGCTAGGTGTTACGACTAAATCCCATTACAAGGCTAATTTGTTTGAAATACTGATTCTTAATGTGACTGATCCATCATTATGGAAGTCAAAACCACACTCTTTTCAGCTAATCACCATTTACCGCTCTCCAGGTCCTTATTCAGAATTTCTTCAGGAATTTGCTGACTTTCTTTCCTGCTCAGTTCTTTCAACAGATAAGGCTTTAATTGTAGATGATTTTAATATTCAATTTGACAATGAGCAGGATCCACTTAAATTGCTTTCGAGTCCATCTTAAAATCCATGAGTATCACTCAGAATATGATGGGGCCAACCCATCGCTGTAATTATACTTTAGATCTAATATTAACATTTGGTATTAATATAGATAAACTTGATGTTTTCTCACAAAGTGGTTTGATTTCAGACCACTATCTTTTAGTATTTGAGCTATCTCTAATAAATAAAATCTTTCTGCCTCGTTATCACACCAAGCGCACTATCACATCTGCTACTCCAGCTGCGTTTATTAAAAACCTACCAGACTTGAAATTTAATACACCTGCGGAGCCCAATCATCTTAAGCATGTAAATGACCAATTAGAATGTGTGTTTTGCTCAACCCTAGATATGATTGCTCCTGCTAGGGTCAAGCGCATTAGGGGAAAAAAGGCTAGCACCATGGTATAATGACCACACCCGTTCCAAACCACTGATTAAAAAAGCCACTCTTGACCCTTGTGTGATATCTAATTATAGACCAATTTCAAATCTACCGTTTCTTTCCAAAATCTTAGAAAAAGCTGTCTATCAACAGCTCTGCAGTTACCTACAAAGGTCATCATAGTACTGAAACAGCATTAATTAGGGTACTAAATGATTTATTAATGTCCTCAGATATGACGTTCAGTTAGATTTAAGTGCAGCATTTGACACTATAGATCACAACGTTTTACTAAACAGACTAGAAAATACTGTATGTGTTAAGGGATTGGCACTTTCTTGGTTTATATCTTACTTGACTGACCGGTAGCAGTTTGTTCATGTAAATAATCTACGCTCTAAGCTTTCAAAAGTGAAGTATGGGGTGCCTCAGGGGTCAGTGCTTGGCCCGCTTTTATTCTCTTCGTACATGCTGCTGTAACGACCCGGACACTCAAGGTATAGGAATCAGGTGCAGGTTTATTTGAACACGGTTACCAAACTCGTAGTCACAAAAACAGTCCAAAGTCAAAAACCAGGTAATCCAAAACACCAAACGTCAAAGCCGAAGGGACAGGCAAAAATCGTCAAACAGAGAGCAAGCAGTAGGTCAAAAAACACAGAAAGGCAGAAACTCAAACAAACCGTAATTCAATCGGGGGGGGTGTTGGGGGGTGGCTTTGGGGTGTGTGTGGGGGTGTTGTGGGTGGTGGGGTTGTTTGGGGTTTGTGTGTGGGGTGGGGGGGTGTGTGGGGGGTGGGTTGTGTGGGGGGGTGGGGGGGTGTTTGGTTGTGTGGTGGTTGTTGTTTTTGGTGGTGTTTTTTTTTTGTTTTTTCTTTTTGTTGGTTTTGTTGTTTGGTATAGGAATCAGGTGCAGGTTTATTTGAACACGGTTACCAAACTCGTAGTCACAAAAACAGTCCAAAGTCAAAAACCAGGTAATCCAAAACACCAAACGTCAAAGCCGAAGGGACAGGCAAAAATCGTCAAACAGAGAGCAAGCAGTAGGTCAAAAAACACAGAAAGGCAGAAACTCAAACAAACCGTAATTCAATCGCTCAGAAACGCCGGGTAAACAACGAGACCTCGCAACACCAGTACGAATCTCGTGCCCTTATAAAGATGGCCGTCCACCGGAAGCCGAGCGGCCTAGTACTCTGGTGACGGCGCTCTCTGGCGGCGCGGCGAGGAATCCGCCGCTGATGTGACAGCTGCCACTAGGCTCAGTTATTCATAAACATGGAATTAGTTTCCACTGCTATGCAGATGATACACAGCTGTACATATGAGCCAAACCAAATGACAGCCTTACAATCAACAAAATTGAGGACTGTGTAAAGGAAATAAAATATTGGATGTCATTTAATTATCTCGTACTTAACTCAGTTAAAACTGAGGTTCTATTAGAGGGACCCAAGGCTGTGAGAGACAGGTTGGCTACATCTATCCTAAATCTAGATGGCTGTTCAGTATTGCCCAGCTTAGGTGTCATATTTGATTCAGATCTCTCCTTTGATGCACACATTAGCAGCATCACTGGAATTGCTTTCTTTCAATTACATAGTATCGCTAAACTTAGAAATATCTTTTAATGATGCAGAGAAACTGGTTCATGCGTTTATAACCTCAAGGTTGGATTACTGTAAAGGTTGGCTTTACTTACTGGATGCTCTAGTAAATCTATAAATAAACTTCAATTAGTTCCGAGTGCTAACACGAACTAGAAAATTTGATCATATCACTCCTGTTCTATCATCACTACACTGCTTACCAGTTAAATTCCGCATTGATTACAAAATACTTCTTATAACTTATAAAGCTCTACATGGCCTGGCCCCACACTGTCTGAGTGAACTCTTAGAGTCTTAAAATCCAGCTCGTCTACTTATTTTAGTTCCTAGAATTTAAAAAGTCACAGCAGGGGGAAAGGCTTTCTCATACATGCCCCCCTCAACTATGGAATAAACTTTCCACTTTAGTTCAAGACTCAGACATTCTCCAAATTTTTAAGTCTAGGCTAAAGACATACTTAATTACGCAGACTTTTGACTACATTTAGACTGGGATGCATGGCTTGGGATACTGGGCCTGGAGTCATGTCTGGCCTGCCTTATCATGCCTTGTCCTTTGGCCGGAGTGTCTGGTGGGCGGTCTGGCTGAACTGGGCTTCGGTCCTCTTGATCTTGACATGTGCATCCTTGCCTTAGACTAAGGGCAGAGCTGGGGGTTCATAGTCAAAGAGCCTTATGGTGATCAGAGACGTTTGGTTGCTGTCTTCTGCCTCCCGTTGGGTTGCTGATGTCTCGTGTGATCCCTCGTGGCTGTGTTACCTTCTGATTCTCCTCTTTCTAGCTATGCTGCTATAGCTAATGCTGCCGAGGTCTCATGCTACACGTGGCATCAGTCATTGTTAATAGACAATGTGCTCTTAATCAATAAGTCAAGGACTTTCCTGCTTAGACTGGAGATCCTAGAGTGACTCTGTGTATCGAACTACTTAATGCCAATGTGCATATTTTACATTTTATTTGAACTATCACTCCAAGACATATTAGTTTAGATAAATTAGTTTCATTTTTAAATTCATCATCTACGCTGCCCAAGGAGGTTGGGTCCCTTTTTGAGTCTTGGTCTTCCCAAGGTTTCTTCCTCATAACACTTAGGGAGTTTTTCCTTGCCACTGTCACTCTAGGCTTGCTCAATTTGGGATTGGACGTAGATATTAGGAGATAATCTAATGCTATGTCCACACATACACAGGTATTTTCGAAAACGGGGGTTTTAAAATTCGTTTATAAAAAACATCCCGTCCACACAAGCACTGTTTAAACAAAAAACCTCGTCCACATGAAAACCCAAAAACGCGCACAGTCGCTGTCAAGAGCAGTGCCAAACCAGCAGTCCTATGTGCGGGCGAAGCAGCTCTCTCAGCGACAACAGCGACGTCCTATGCAAACGAAAATTCTCACCATTCTTCTCCAATAACCACTTCGTTTTAAAAGTTGTCCCACCAACGAGAGGTCCGACCGGGTCTCATCAAAAACCAGCGATGCTGCGGGCGGGAACTGCTTCGTGGGTGTAATAGATATACCCCCATAGCGCATTCTGACACCTCTGTTATTCAGTTTAATGAAAAAGTAATAATTACAAATTTATTTGTAGATTTGTAACAAGTTCGCTCAGCACTGTTACAGCTAGCACTATTTTGGCTTTACGTCCGCTATTGCACAAAATCGCCTCATGTAAACAAAGGAGATAACGCCGCACAAAGTGACGTTACACGCAAGGAAAATTTTCAACCTGGAAAGAGTTTTGCAAAAAGTCAGATTTCAGTGACCTAAAACACCATTTTCATGTGGAAGAAAGGTCAAATCTCATAGAAAAAGCTACGTTTTTAAAAATAACCGTGTACGTGTTGACAGGGCATAAATTTGTAAAGTTGCTTTGAGACAATGCTCCGTTGTAAAAAGCGCTATATAAATAAATGTGACTTGACTTGACATCACTGAATATTATCATCTCTGCACTGCTTTAGTTAGTAACAACATGCTATTCTCTTTTTCAGATACAGCATAAGCTGAAGGACCATGGACTGGACGCAAACATCACAATAAGGGTGACCAAATAGAATGGCGTTTCACAAGCTGATAGAAAAGAAATAGTTTCTGAAATTTGATACTATATACTATATAATGTCTTTGAATCAATGATGGCAAGGTCTGATTCAAGAACAAACTTTTCTTTCGAATCACTTTTTAACTTAATCCAAATATTTGGTTCAACTGAAGCACCTTCACAAAGTTTATCTTACAAAACAATTTTTAAAAACAAGGGATGCACCGAAATGAACATTTTTGGCCAAAACCGAAACCAAACAAAATGAAACATTTGTTCACTACTGAATATCAAACACTTTTTTGCAGATGTTCATTAGTTTTGCCACTTTTTTATTTGTCTTGCTTTTCAAAGAAAAAAAATTGTAAAAGTATAACTTTTACAATTTTTTTTCTAAACAAATATTTATGGAACACTGAACACTGTACCCCCTCTTGATAATTCAGCACAACAATGTCTGCAAACGGCCGTGCTCTGACACTACAGATCCATGGTAAGATTTTTACCCAGCAGCACTACAGCTCAACAACTTTTAACTTTTTTTTTTTTTTTACATTATTCCAGATTAGGCATGGACAAAGATTTTGTTCAGCAAAACACAGGACTAAAAAAACTAAACATTCCATTTGTCAAGGCCTGGTGAGGAAATTATCTGACTTTGATCATTAGACATGTAACAGTTCTCTTACTAAAAAAACAAACAAACAAAAAAACAATTGCTTAAACATGAACCATTACACATTATGAAAATTAATTTGTAATAATTTCAATGCATTTTTATTTTAATAGGTTGTACCTACATATGTATAAAATTAAACTGCAGGATTATTATTTTAGTAAGACTTAAAACTAAAATAAAATGACTGATTCCATTGCACCTGCTGTTCTGTATCTCAGGTGTTAAATATGTATGTAATAATTTAAAAGTACTTTTTATAAATTTCACGTATTAATCCTTTGACTCGTGCTAATATTAAGCAATTAATTTATGTCCAGTTATCAGCTAAATGTGCTAAACCACAGAGCTCATATTAGCTTCTGTCTACATTTAATTGTTCCTCTTATATCTCGTCAAAAATCCGTGTGTTACGATGTTCCTCCAAAAAGAAGCTTTAATGTAAGTTCAGTTAATTTAAGGTGTGTGCGCACACACATCCTTCAGTTACTTAAACAAAATAATTATTATACAATATACACACACCTGTTCAACTGTTTGTTAATGCAAATATCTAATCCAATCACATGGCAGCAACTCTACATTTAGGAATGTAGCCAACTTCAAGAGAACCTTATAGGAATTCTATATTAATTCCTTCATGAATATACATGAATATATGGATTTGAATTAAACTGGAACAGTGAATGTCTTTAGAAAATGCCGATCTACTTGAATTTTCACAGCCACCACACAGTCATCTTTAGGGTACAGAGACTGGCCTAAAAACATGTTACAAGGAATGGTCTAAAAAAGAAGAAAACTGAGCAGTTCTTTGGGCAAGCCAAGGAATGCAGAAGAGCATATCTGAACAAACAACACATCTAACCTTGAGGCAGATGGAGTACAGCAGCAAATGCCCACACTGGGTGCCACTCCTGTCGGTTATGAACAGGTAACTTGAATAACTGAAGCATTTCTCACACTTTGAGCACTGGTACGGCTTCTCTCAGTTGTGAGTGTGCTCGTGAGTGTTAAGATGACTTTTGTGATTAAAGCTCTTCCCACACTGTGAACAGCAGTATGGCTTCAGTCCTGTATGGATGTGCTGATGAGTTTTAAGATTACTTTTTTTATTAAAACTCTTCCCACACTGTATGCAGCAGTATGGCTTCAGTCCTGTATGGATGTGCTGGTGAGTTTTAAGATAACCTTTGTCAGTAAAGCTCTTCCCACACTGTGAACATTCGTACGGCTTCTCTCCCGTATGAATGAGCTGGTGACGTGAGAGAGTTCCTATTACGCTAAAACTCTCTCCACATTGAGAACATGCATAGGGTTTCACTCCTGTGTGAATGCGTTCGTGCTGCTGCAGGTGGTCCTCTCGTGAAAAGCTTTTCTTACACTGTGAACAGCAGTACGGCTTCTCTTCCGTATGGACGCGGTGGTGAGTGTTAAGATTACTTTTGTCAGTAAAGCTCTTCCCACACTGTGAACATTCGTACGGTTTCACTCCTGTGTGAATGCGTTGGTGCTGCTGCAGGTGGCTCTTTCGTGAAAAGCTCTTCCCACATTGTGAACATTCGTACGACTTCTCTCCTGTATGGATGCGCTGGTGACATGTTGACCATATTACGCTAAAACTCTCTCCACACTGTGAACATGCATAGGGTTTCACTCCTGTCTGAATGCGTTGATGCCGCTGCAGGTGGCTGTTGTGTGAAAAGCTTTTCTCACACTGTGAGCAGTGGTGTGATTTCTCTCCTGTGTGGATGCGCTCATGCTGGTGCAAGGTACCTTTATGAGAAAAACCCTTCCCACACTGCGAGCACACATACGGTTTCTCTCCCGTGTGGCTGCGTCGGTGTTGCTAGAGGAGGCATCGTTTGATGAAACTCTTTCCACAGTCGGAGCATTTGTGAGCTGCCTTCTCTTCCATGGTTGTTTGAGGTCGGTGGTGATCTGATGTCTTTGCTGTGCTGAGAAGGAAAATTTGTTGGTGGTAAGATTTACATGAACCATGACGCATAAAAACAGTCAACAACAGACTACCAGCAGGATTTAGAGTGTACAGTATCGCCATATATTATTAACTTGAAAGTCAGAGACTATGAGGTTGTTGACGTATGAACATCAGGGAGAGCTACTGGTAAAAATATTAACAGAATTAAAACACAACCCCAAACAAAACCCAGGTGAATCAAGAACGTAAGAGCAGCAACAAACATACCAGAACGTCATGGCACTACTTCAGTAAACAAAAATAAACATAGCTCTCAAAAACGTCCTCAAACAAAACTCTGAATAACTAGACGAATAAACAGGCATTCCTTATAAAGAACCTTACTTCCTGTTAGAGCACTGGCTGTTTTCTTTCAGTTTCCGCAGACTCTGAGGAACTACAAAGAAGAAGAGACGCCAACAGCAGGGAACCTTCTCAACTAAGTGATTCAACTAAGAGTGCAGAGCAACGTCTTTAAATACACCTGAGGACAAAGGTACAAGCTGATTTAAAGACAATCCGTCATGTGGGCTATTTCAGACCTCATTATCAGAGTTCTGGGTGGGGGAGGATGGTCTCTAGCATTGTTTGGAAGATCGTAAATATTCAGACTAGGTAATTCATCACAGATGAGGTACTAGATACACAATTACGTGCATATCCATATAAGACATGAACCTAATCAATACAAGTGAACAGAAAACTAAAATGAATTTTCAGTGTTTAGTAGTTCTAAGAAGGTTTGGAAGGTGAGTGAGTGAGTATTTACGATTTTACTGTAGTTACCTTATTATTAATAGACCTACCAATTCTAGGAATTCTACACATCGACCCTCTTCCCTTTGTTTAGTCTTTTCAGTCACAGTTAGGGTGACCAGATGACCCATTTTTCCTTGGACAATCCCGAATTTCAGTCCATATCCCAGTGTCCAGACTCATTTCTAAAATATGTACGTTTGTCCCGTATGTCAAAGAAAATAAGTTTATACTGAAATGAATAGAATCATCGCTCAAAACACTTGTGTCTATTCAAAAGGAACACACCAATTATTTCACAAATTACTGAACACGTCTAAACATAAAGTAGCCAGTCACATTTGTTGATTTGTTTTGTAAATGAATATAATTCAACCAATTATCAGCCTCCCTTCACCAATGAGTGCGTTTACATGCACTTAAAATTCCCCTAACTTCTGAAAATCAGATTTTGTCAGTAATCCGACCAATGAGTATATGTGTACTTGGGTAATCAGATAATGTTAAACCTCTGGGTTTACATGACTCAGGAAATAATCTGATTTCTACTTTGCATCAAGCCAATAATATCATAGAAATATGTGACATAAACTTCAATAATCAAATTATGCATTTTCTTGAGTATATACTGCATTTCAGATTCTCCACAAAGTGTTCGATAGCCGTTTCGATCCCTTTAATTCTGTGGTGCGTTTAATACCGGGGTTGCCAGATCCAGCGAGAAAGTCAATGGGAAAAATAGGTTAAATACAGCAAAATCTTTAAAATACGAAGACCTGGCAACCGTGGCGGAACACCACTAATCAGATATTACAACTAAGATGGCGCCCCGACTGGCAGCTTCGGTACAGTGCTCTCTAGTACTATCTTGTTTTTTTCTTATTATCTGTAATTACGGATATTCAAACTCAATAACCTACTCAAAAGATGAACTGCTTAACATCAGGATTTCGAACTGCGCTTCAATCGATTCACTTAGCGAATCTCCGCTCCTTACCCAACAACATGGAAGAGCTACAACTCCTCAACAGGATAAACAAGGACTTTGGACGTTCTGCTGCTCTCTGTTTTACTGAAACTTGGCTCAGCGAATCCAACCCGGACAGTGGATTACATCTGCCGGATTTCAATCTACACTGAGCGGATCGCGAAGTGGAGCTTTCGGGAAAAACTAAAGGCAGTGGAATTTGTTTCTACCCAGACTCACTCTTCATAATACTTGGAGACTTTAACAGAGCAAAATTAAACCACGAACTGCCAAAATTTAAACAGCACATTAATATTCCTACCAGGGAAAATATCACATTGGATCACTGCTACACAGTCCTTAAGGACTCATATCGCTCTGTTCCCCGGGCAGCTTTGGGACATTCTGATCACTGCCTGGTTCATCTTATTCCTACCTACAGGCAGAAACTAAAATCTGTAAAGCCTGTTGTCAAAACTGTGAAGAAATGGACCAGGGAAGCGAAGCAAGAACTGCAGGACTGTTTTGACTGCACTGATTGGAGTATCTTTGAAGCTGCTACTGGAAATCTGGATGAACTGTCTGATACTGTGAAATCTTACATCAGCTTTTGTGAAGATGTGTGTGTGCCAACCAAAACCTTCCGCACATGCAACAACAATAAGCCATGGTTCACTGCCAAGCTAAGACAGCTTCGTCAAGCCAAGGAGGATGCCTACAGAAGTGGTGACAGAGACCTGTACAAACAGGCCAGGAATACACTGACAAAAGAGATCAGACGGGCGAAAAGAAAGTATACTGAGAAACTGGAAAATAGGTTATCAGCCAACGACCCTAGATCAGTGTGGAAAGGCCTGCAAGACATCACGAACTACAGGAGACCATCACCCTCTACTGAAACAAACAATGACCTAGCTGATGAGCTGAATGCATATTACTGCAGGCTTGAGAGAGACCAATTCACACCTCTGACCCACTTCAGCCCTGCAACAATAGCCCCATCACACCCCAAGAAACTCCCCTACCCCCTCTTCCTGACAGCCACACTACTCTACTGACAATACACGAAGAGGAGGTGAGCCGGCTCTTCAAGAGACAAAACATCAGGAATCACCAGCCCCAGATGACGTCTCCCCCTCCTGCCTTAAGGCCTGTGCTGACCAGTTGGCTCCTGTCTTTACACAGATCTTCAACAAATCCCTAGAACGGTGTGAAGTCCCCTCCTGCTTCAAACAATCCATCATTATCCCAAGTCCCCAAGAAACCCTCCATCACAGGACTAAACGACTACAGACCTGTCGCACTGACATCTGTGGTAATTAAGTCTTTTGAACGGCTGGTGTTGGCCCACCTGAAGAATGTCATAGGAAACCTGCTGGACCCCCTGCAGTTCGCCTACCGAGCAAATAGGTCAGTGGATGATGCAGTCAACATGGGACTGCATTACATCCTACAACACCTTGACTGCCCAGACACTTATGCTAGAATCCTTTTTGTTGACTTCAGCTCGGCGTTCAACACCATAAAACCAGATATCCTCACCTCCAAACTCTCCCAGCTCACTGTATCTCCTGCGATCTGTCAGTGGATCACCAGCTTCTTGACAGACAGAACACAGCAGGTGAGACTGGGGAATATCACTTCAGATGTACAGCCAATCAGCACTGGAGCTCCACAAGGATGTGTGCTGTCCCCACTGCTCTTCTCCCTCTACACCAATGATTGCACATCGAATGACCAGACTGAAAACTCCTTAAGTTTGCAGACAACACAACAGTCATCGGACTCAAAGAGGATGGGGACGAGTCGGAGGGAGGTTGAACGACTGTTGCTTTGGTGCAGACAGAACAATCTGGAGCTGAACGCGCTCAAGACAGTGGAGATGACAGTGGACTTCAGAAGACATCACTCACCACTGCTACCCCTCACTATAACCGACTACCCTGTGAAGTCTGTGGAGACCTTTTTATAACTTTTTTACAGTCTTTTCCCACTTTCTTTCTGAGACTTAGTTTTTGTGACGTTTTGTATTGACTTAACTTGTATTAACGCTTTAATCGAGCACTGCATTAGACCATCGGCTGCAGCTGAACTATATCTTCACTCGGCACCCCACACCACCACTCGAAGCTAAGTACCTCTTTAATTCATTAATTGGTACTACATGGCTTCTGCTGCGTCTTGTTCCGTGCCGAGTGTGGCATGTTTATATCTTTCTTCCCTCCGTCCATTAGTTTAAATTTTACTTGTGATAGGTGTAGGCTTGTAGCCAGTCTGACGGAGAAGATTGTAGTTTTAGAGGCGTGCATCCAGACATTAGAGAAGGCTAGCTCAGCTCCTAGCTAAGCAGATCTGGATGCCAAAGGTGAAGTTAGAGCCCCCATCTCGGCAGAGCCCTCGCAGCAGGACAAGTGGGTGACGGTTCAGCGATGTAGTCATAAGGCTAGTCCACAAGAGCACCACTCTTTACCTGTTCACGAGTCCAACAGGTTTGCCCTCCTCAGTGATGCACCCACTGAGCAGCCTGTTGAAAGAGCTCTGGTCATAGGTGACTCTATTTTACGACACGTGAAAGTAGCTACCCCTTTAGGGACACCAGCAGCTAGAGTTACATGTATCCACGGAGCTAGAGTGCCGGACATTGTAACGATTCTTAGTGAACTCGAGAGCCGTAGATTCTCTACGATAGTTATTCGTGTAGGGGCTAATGATATACGCCTTCGTCAGTCAGAGGTTACTAAGGCTAATTTTGTAGAGGTGGTTAGAGTGGTGAAGGCGATGTCCGATGCAGTAGTGTGCTCTGGCCCCATCCCAATGCGGCGAGGTGACCAAGCCTACAGCAGGTTATGGTCGCTGAACTGCTGGCTGTCCAAGTGGTGCTCTGAAAACAACGTGGGCTTTATAGACAACTGGACAGCCTTTGAGGGTAAGCCTGGCCTTTTAGGATGGGACGGTGTCCATCCCACTCGGAAGGGTGCCGCTCTCATCTCCTGCAACATTGCCCATAGTCTTATGGCCCGATTGGTTAGGGGCTGACTATCCAGAGCAGGGGTCAGGCAGCAGACAAACCGGCTTAACCAACTGTCTGCTGGTAGCCATATACCGTCACCCAGAACCCACATTATTGAAACTGTGTCTGTTACCCGCATCTGCCCTAAACGTAAACGCTCTCAAAAGGTCTGTTTTAATAACCTCATTAGTATAAAGAGATAGCTTCCCAGATAGCACAAATAGCTCCCAAAGAAATAACAACATTAGACTAAAGCTAGGATTACTTAACGTTAGATCACTTACAAACAAAGCAGTGATTTTAAATGAAATAATCACTGATAAACGTTTACATGCTCTCTGTCTCACTGAGACTTGGATTAGACCTGATGAATATTTAGCCTTAAATGAAGCCTCACCTCCTGGATGCAGTCATGCTAATCGCCCTCGTCCTAATGGTCGGGGGAGGCATAGCCACAATTTTTGACAAAGAGCTAGGTGTTACAACTAAATCCCATTACAGGGCTAATGAAATACTGATTCTTAATGTGACTGATCCATCATTATGGAAGTCAAAACCACATTTTTTTTCAGCTTATCACTATTTACCGTCCTCCTGGTCCCTATTCAGAATCTTTTTAGGAATTTGCTAAATTTCTTTCTTGCTTAATACTGTCAACAGATAAGGCTTTAATTGTAAGTGAGTTCAATATTCACTTTGACAATGAACAGGATCCACTTAGAATTGCTTTCGAATCCATCTTAGAATCCATGGGTATCACTCAGAATGTGATGGGACCAACCCACCGCTGTAATCATACTTTAGATCTAATATTAACATTTGGTATCAATATAGATAACCTTGATGTTTTCCTGCAAAGTGATTCGATTTCAGATCACTATCTTTTAGTATTTGAGCTATCTGTAATAAATAAAATCCTTCTGCCTCGTTATCACACCAAGCGCACTATCACATCTGCTACTCCAGCTGCGTTTATTAAAAACCTACCAGACTTGAAATTTAATACACCTAAGGAGAGAAATCACCTTGAGTGTGCAAATGACCAATTAGAATGTGTGCTTCGCTCAACCCTGGACACGATTGCTCCTGCTAGGGTGAAACGCATTAGGGAAAAAAGGCTAGCACCATAGTATAATGACCACACCCGTACCTTAAAGCAAATAACACGGCATCTAGAGCGCAAGTGGAGACATAGTAAATTGGAGGTTGCTTGGAGGGACAGCATGGTAGAGTATAAGCATGCCCTTATTAAAGCTAAGGCTGCATACTTCTCCTCAATCATAGAGAAAAATAAGAATAATCGAAGATTTCTCTTTAATACAGTCTCCAAATTAACAAAAAACCCCACAGACTCTCCCATGCTGTGTAATTTTAACAGTAATGATTTCATGACTTTCTTTAATGATAAGATATTAGACATAAAACTCAATGCTCATCACATCACCAAAGTATTCAGCAACCTTCCAGATGCAGCACTAGTGAAGACATCTGTTTAATGAGCTGTAAATCAAGATTAGAATCTTTTACCCCAATTACTAATACTGAACTATCCACACTGATCAGCTCGTCTAAGTCATCAACATGCTTATTAGATCCAATTCCTACACGTTTACTCAAACAAGTAATACCTAGTATTATATAGCCAATGTTAGTTATTTTAAATTCATCCCTTACCTTTGGTTATGTGCCCTAAGCCGTTAAGTCTGCCGTTATCAAACCACTGATTAAAAAAGCCAATCTTGACCCTTCTGTGATATCTAATTATAGACCAATTTCAAATCTACCGTTTCTGTCCAAAATCTTAGAAAAAGCCGTCTATCAGCAGCTCTGCAGTTACCTCCAAAGGAATGATATTTATGAAATATTTCAGTCTGGCTTCAGGCCCCATCATAGTACTGAAACAGCATTAATTAGGGTACTAAATAACTTGTCAGATAAGGGATGTGTTTCTTTTCTTGTTCTGTTAGATTTAAGTGCAGCATTTGACACTATAGATCATGATGTTTTACTAAACAGACTAGAAAATACTGAAGGTATTAAGTGATTAGCACTGTCCTGGTTTAAATCCTACTTAACCAACGGATACCAGTTTGTTCATATAAATAATCTAAGGTCTAAGCTCTCAAAAGTGAAGTATGGCGTGCCTCAGGGGTCAGTGCTTGGCCTGCTTTTATTCTCTCTGTACATGCTGCCACTAGGCTCAGTTATTTGTAAACATGGCATTAGTTTCCACTGCTATGCAGATGATACACATATCAGCCAAACCTAATGACAGCCTTGAGGACTGTGTAATGGAAATAAAAGATTGGATGTTATTTAATTTTCTCTTACTTAACTCAGATAAAACTGAGGTTCTATTAGTGGGACCCAAGGCTGTGAGAGACAGGTTGGCTACATCTATCCTAAATCTAGATGGCTGTCCAGTATTGCCCAGTCCATTTGTAAGAAACTTTCACATTTGATTCAGATCTGTCCTTTGATGTGCACATTAGCAGCATCACTCAAATTGCTTTCATTCAGTTTCTTAATATCGCTAAACTTTTAATGATGCAGAGAAACTGGTTCATGCGTTTATAACCTCATAGTTGGATTACTGTAACGCCTTACTTACTGGATGCTCTAGTAAATCAATTAGTTTATAAATAAACTTCAATTAGTTCAGAATGCAGCCGCCCGAGTGCTAATTCGAACTAGAGAATTTGATCATATCAGTCCTGTTCTATCATCACTGCACTGGTTACCAGTTAAATTCCACATTGATTACAACATACTTCTTATAACTTATAAAGCTATACATGGCTTGGCCCCACATTATCTGAGTGAACTACATCGTTTGCAGGGTGCAGGGCTTCTTTTAGTTCCAAGAATTAAAAAAAGTCACAGCAGGGGTAAAGGCTTTCTCATACATGGCCCCCCAACTATGGAATAAACTTCCCACTTTCGTTAGAGACTCAGACACTCTCCAAAAGTCTAGGCTAAAGACATACTTATTTGCACAGGCTTTTGACTAGAATTAGACCGGGAAGCATGGCTTGGGTCACTGGGACGGGAGTCTGGAGTGATGTCTGGCCTGCCGGCCTTGTCTTTTAGCCAGGAGTGTCAGCTGGGTTGTCTGGCTGAACTGGGTTTCAGTCCTCTTGATCTTGTTTCGTGCATCCTTGCCTTAGACTAAGGGCAGAGCTGGAGGTTCATAGTCAAATAGTCTTATGGTGATCAGAGACGTTAGGTTGCTGTCTACTGCCTCCCGTGGGGTTGCCGATGTCTCATGTGATCCCTCTTGGCTGTGTTACCTATCAGTTCTTCTCTTTCTAGCTATGCTGCTATAGCTAATGCTGCCAGGGTCTCATGCTACCCATGGCATCAGGGATTGTTAATAGACACCGTGCTCTTAAACAATAATTAATTTCATTTTCTGTTTTCTCTCCAAGCTGTGTTCTGGTACCAGTTCCAGCCCCACACGTGCTGTTCATCCGCTGCAGCTTCACACAAGCTGCTTCCGTCATCAGCTCCAGCCTCCTCCATACCCGGGCCACTTAATGGCTATGTGCAACTTCACATTTTATTCGAACTTTGACTCCATGCTTTAGTTTTCGCTCCTTAGTTTATCATCTACACTGCACAAAGGATGTTGGTCGCTTTTTTGAGGCTTGGTCCTCCCCAAGGTTTTCTTCCTTACACGCAGGGAGTTTTTCCTTGCCACTGTCACCCTAGGCTTGCTCAATTTGGGATTGGACGTAGTTATTAGGAGATAATCTAAACTTGTAAAGTTGCTTTGAGACAATGCTCCATTGTAAAAAGCGCTAAATAAATAGATCTGACTTGACTTGACTTGACCTTCAAGTATCTGGGAACTATCATCTCTCAGGACCTGAAATGGGAGCTCAACACTAGCTCCATCCTCAAAAAGGCCCAACAGAGAATGTATTTTCTGCGCCAACTGAGGAACTATGGCCTACCACAGGAGCTGATGAAGCAGTTCTACTCTGCGATCATAGAACCTGTCTTGTGCTCGTCCATCACTATCTGGTTTGGAGGGGCTACAAAACAAGACAGTAACAGACTGCAGAGAACGATCGGAACTGCTGAAAAAATCATTGGTGCTCCTCTCTCCAACCTTCAGGACTTGTGCACTTCAAGAACCAAAAAACGGGCAGAGAAAATCATCACAGACTCCTCACACCTTGAACACAATTTATTTCAGCTTCTGCCCTCTGGCAGGAGATACAGATCACTTTACACAAAAACTACCAGACACTCGAACAGTTTCTTTCCTCATGGTGTTACACTCATTAACAGCTGATCAATATCACTGAACTATAATACACACCACCAACTAAATGGTGTCCAACTAAATGTTGCACATAATTGTTTTTGCACTACAATGCACACTGCACCTTACTATTATTAGCATTTTATATATTTTGTATATAAATTTGTATAATAATTTGTATATTTCTTAATTATATGTATCTGTTAATTGTACTAGAGAGACACTATCAACCGGAACCAACTTACTTGTGTGTGTAAACATACTTGGCGAAATAAAGCTGATTCTGATTCTGATTCTGATAACTGCAGAAATCTGACTATGATTGGATTATTAAGTACATGTAAACACACTCATTATATCTTAATGTCCTCACTCAAGTCAAGTCAGATCTATTTATATAGCGCTTTTTACAATGGAGCATTGTCTCAAAGCAACTTTACAAGTTTAGATTATCTCCAAATAACTACGTCCATTCCCAAATTGAGCAAGCCTAGGGCGACAGTGGCAAGGAAAAACTCCCTGAGTGTTATAGGAAGAAACCTTGGGAGGACCAAGACTCAAAAAAGGACCCAACCTCCTTGGGCAGCGTAGATGATAAATCTAAGAGCGAAACTAAAGTCATGGAGTCAAAGTTCGAATAAAATGTGAAGTATGCACATCGGCATTAAGTGGCCCGGGTATGGTGGGGCTGGAGCTGATGACGGAAGCAGCTTGAGTGAAGCTGCAGCGGATGAACATCATGTGTGGGGCCGGAACTGGCACCGGAACACAGCTCAGAGAGAAAACAGAAAATCTAATTCACTCACTATGGCTGATGTAGCTAAGTATGTTTAATGACCAGCTTTAAAAAGAATACACATTTCTAAGAAAAGATGCACCCGAGAGTGATTTGCCAGACATGTTGAGCTAAGTTTAATTTCGCACGGAAGTACTTTGATATTTTATGGAAGAAATGCAGAATATGAAACCTCATGGGTTTATAACATAAATTTATTTTATGTAACAATTCTTTGAGTTTTATTTGCCACTAGCTACGAAAACAATAGTCGATATTAATTATTACACCAGGTATAATAACACACCATCGCTTCGCAGTAGGAACTACAAGACTGCTTTATCTTTTTAAATGCAACTGGCAACCTGCACAAACTTATCAACACTGTGACATCTTACATCAGCTTCTGTGAGGACTTGTGACAACTAAGACATTTCTGCACATACAACAATAAGCCAAGCTTCACAGTCAGTCTCAGACAACTCCATCAGGCCAAGGACTCCATCAGACCACAGAAGTGGTGTTAGAGCCCTTTATAAACAGGTCAGAAACTGGTGTGTGTCCAAAAACCAAACAGACATCTGAAACAAGCTAACCAGACCAGTCTGAATAGCCTGCAGTGATATCCTGGTCTTTAGGGGTGTGCGCATCGATCCAAATATCAATATTATCGATGACAACACTGGTACACATGTGGACAAAATTGTTGGTACCCCTCAGTTAATGAAAGAAAAACCCACAATGGTAACAGAAATAACTTTAATCTGACAAAAGTAATAATAAATACAAAGTCTATGAAAATGAACAAATGAAAGTCAGACATTGCTTTTCAACCACGCTTCGACAGAATTATTTAAAAAAATAAACTCATGAAACAGGCTTGGACAGAAATGATGGTACCCTTAACATAATATTTTGTTGCACAACCTTTTGAGGCAATCACTGCAATCAAACGATTCCTGTATCTGTCAGTGAGACTTCTGCACCTCTCAGCAGGTATTCTGGCCCACTCCTCATGAGCAAACTGCTCCAGCTGTCTAAGGTTTGAAGGGAGCCTTTTCTAGACGGCATGTTTCAGCTCCTTCCAAAGATGCTCAATAGGGATTTCGGTCAGGGCTCATAGAAGGCCACTTCAGAATAGTCCAGTGTTTTCCTCTTAGCCATTCTTGGGTGTTTTTAGATGTGTGTCTTGGGTCATTTGTTAGGGTGCGTGCCCTGCCCCCGGTTTTCTTTTGTATTCGGCGTTATTGTTATCGGACTACATTTCCCACAATCCACATTTTTATTGGTTCTTTTTCTGTTAATTACTCCCGCGCACGGCTGGAAGGGTGTATTTAAGTTCATGTTTTTCCCCGGGAGCATTGTTTCACTTTTGATGAACGTTACATGCGGATTAAGCCTTGTTTTGTGTTGTCGCCTATTGATGCTATGCTATCTTGATAGCTTCACGCCACACCACGGTATCTGGTGGGATTGTTTTTGCATTTGTTAACAGTTTTGCTGATTACCTTGGGACTTTATTTCTTTCTTGGACTCACGTCCGGTACCGTTAGCCTAGCCACGGCTAACGGTCGTGTTTTTCTTTCTTTCGGCTACCACGCCTGGTTTTTATTTCGCTGTGTTTTTTATCGGTTCTGAGTATTACTTTTCATGACCTTTTTCGGCTCCCATGCCAGGTTTTTGTTTGTAGTTTATGTTCTGAGTTTCTGTGTTTGTTGCTGCATTGATCTTTGTTATTTATATACCTCTATTTTTTCGGACAATAAAGGATGTTTTATTATTGTCCAACTGGGACCTGCGATCTCATCTGCCTCTGTCCACTCCCGTGTCACATCATTATCCTGTTGCAAGACCCATGACCTGTGACTGAGACCAAGTTTTCTGACACTGGGCAGCACAGTTCTCTCTACAATTCCTTGATAGTCTTGAGACTTCATTGTACCCTGCACAGATTCAAGACACCCTGTGCCAGATGCAGCAAAGCAGCTCCAGAACATAACAGAGCCTCCTCCATGTTCCACAGTAGGGACAGTGTTCTTTTCTTGATGTGCTTCATTTTTCCGTCTATGAACATAGAGCTGATGTGCCTTGCCAAAAAGTTCCATTTTTGTCTCATCTGTCCATAGGACATTCTCCCAGAAGCTTTGTGACTTGTCAACATGGAGTTTGGCAAATTCCAGTCTGGCTTTTTTATGTTTTGTTTTCAACAATGGTGTCCTCCTTGATCGTCTAACATTAAGTCCACTTTGGCTCAAACACCGACGGATGGTGTGATCTGACACTGATGTTCCTTGAGCTTGAAGTTCACCTTTAATCTCTTTAGAAGTCTTTCTTGTCTCTTTTCCATTCGTATTATCCGTCTCTTTGATTTGTCATCAATTTTCCTCCTGCATCCACGTCCAGGGAGGTTGGCTACAGTCCCATGGGTCTTACATTTCTGAATACTATATGCAACTGTAGTCACAGGAACATCAAGCTGCTTGGAGATGGTCTTATAACCTTTACCTTTAACATGCTTGTCTATAATTTTCTTTCTAATGTCCTGAGACAGCTCTTTCAAGTCAAGTCAAGTCAGATTTATTTATATAGCGCTTTTTACAATGGAGCATTGTCTCAAAGCAACTTTACAAGTTTATCTCCTAATAACTACGTCCAATCCCAAATTGAGCAAGCCTAGGGCGACAGTGGCAAGGAAAAACTCCCTAGTTCTAGGAAGAAACCTTGGGAGGACCAAGACTCAAAAAGGGACCCAACCTCCTTGGGCGGCGTAGATGATAAATCTAAGAGCGAACTAAAGTCATGGAGTCAAAGTTCGAATAGAATGTGAAGTATATTCACATCGACATTAAGTGGCCCGGGGTATTGATGATAAATCTAAGAGCGAAACTAAAGTCCAATGGAGTCATGGGTCGAATAAAATGTGGAATTATGCACATCGACAATTAAGTGCCCAGGTATGATGGGGCTGGAGCTGATGACGGAAAGCAGCTTGAAGTGGAGCTCCATCAAAATGAACATCATGTGTGGGGCCGGAACTGCCGGAACACAGCTCGGAGAGAAAACAGAAAATGTAATTAGTTATTGATTAAGAGCACAGTGTTTATTAACAATCACTGATGCCATGTCAATCACTGATGCCATGTGTAGCATGAGACCCCGGCAGCATTAGCTATAGCAGCATAGCTAGAAAGCTAGAAAGAGGAGAACTGGTAGGAAACACAGCCAAGAGGGATCTTTCCTTTGCTTCCTCTGGTCCATGTTGAGTGTGGTACACACCTTATCACCAAACAACACAGTGACTACCTGAAGCCCTATATATAGGCCCACTGACTGATTACAAGCTTGTAGACACCTGTGATGCTAATTAGTGAACACACCTTGATTTAACATGTCCCTTTGGTCACATTATTCAGGGGTACCATCATTTCTGTCCAGGCCTGTTTCATGAGTTTATTTTTTTAAATAATTCTGTTGAAGCATGGTTGAAAAGCAATGTCTGACTTTCATTTGTTCATTTTCATAGACTTTGTATTTATTACTTTTGTCAGATTAAAGTTATTTCTGTTACGTTTGTGAGTTTTTCTTTCATTAACTGAGGGATACCAACAATTTTGTTAACGTATGTATTGGTATCGGATCGATCCTAGCATGATGGGATGGAAACTGGTTTCAGTTTCTCCTCTACAGTTATCATGTTGCACGTTTCATCAAAAAGTAGACATCTGTGCAAACACAGCTTCTTTCACATGTTACTTGCACACTGTACCCCCCCCCCCCCCCTTCTGCTGTGTTTTGGTGTAGTCTGGTCACGTGACACTTGTAAAAGACTGGCATTGAAGAAAGAAGCATCTTGTGGATATATTGTATGGCTCTTAATGAAAACTTTGCGAACCGCGAAGTGTGTATGAAGGCTATTCGCTACTGTTTCAAGGGAGAAAGTTTTTGTTATTATGTATTTTTTTCTGAACAAAAACTGAACAGGAACTATCTTACTCTCATATCATACTGCTTACACTACTGTAACTCTCTTCTCATTGGTATCCCTAAAAAAAAAAACAACCGCCCACTTAAGTATCTGCAAAAATCTGCTGCTAGATGACATTCTCCCTCTAAAAATCAGCTCATATCACCCCAGTTCTATTTCAGCTACACTGGCTACCTGTCCTGCTTCACATTCAGTTTAGAATTCTTCTGTTAACATCTAAATCAGTAACCTATATGGTTCAGCACCAGCCTACTTATCTCAGCTCCTGCTTCCACAGTCCTGCCTGTACACTCAGATCCTATAATACAGGCTGCCTGTCTGTCCCAAAATTTAGATAATAATAAGAAAAATGCTTTGTGAATCTGAAAAAGAAGAATACATTTTAGGTTATATAATTTTGTGCACTTTGTTGGTTTTTTTTAAGCCAGAGAAGAAGTGCAAAGGGATGAATAATGTTTGCTATTATAGAATTGTTTCTGAATAAAAACCTCAGACTGGAGGAAAGAAGAATGTAAGTTTTATGTAGAATTTATGTCTACGAATTCAGCCTAAAAGTAGGCTTTTATAAGTAAAAAGTATCTGTGATACTGGCCCTGTACTTACTTGGTATTGGATCAATACCAAATTTTGCAGTATTGCACCCCACTACTGGTCTTTTCAGCCGGGAGAGGCTACCTCTGGCGACTACCTGCACTTAGCTCTGGTAGGAGCATGTTCAGTATCAGGTGTTTGCTGTCTTAAATGTCTGTGGTTTATTTAATAGTAGCTAAATATTTCCAAATACATAATACAAACCAGCAGGCTAAGTTAAAAGGAACTACTGCACCATTCAATAACCAAAATTATTATTAAGTGTAAATATACATAAGATATTAATAACAACATGCCCAGCCATCACCTTGTCTTGAGATGTCTTAAGACACATTATGAAGACGTCTTGACTGTAAGAACGTCTCAAGATGTAGGATGCATAATATTTCTTTTTATACAAATATACTTTTATTTTATATATATTTTTAAAATATTAATCCTTAATATTAATATACATAGTACATTGATAATTTGCAGATAAATAAATTGCTTCTACCTAGTGACCCATTTTAATTTTTAATTCATTTTTATGGTAATGTTGTGTATTTAAATATCATTAAAATACACAACATTTTTTTTGTTATCTCATTACATTTTTCAGTTACCTTACTGACATTTTGTAAGCAGCTGGCTTACACTGTTTTACATCTACTGTACAGTCTTCATAGCTACCTTGAAATGTGCTTATAAATACAATGAAAAAAATAACAGGATTTACTTGGAAAAAACTCCTGGTAACAATTTGCTTTAGTACTTTAAATTTTACTGCTATAATATCAAGTACAACTTACCTGCCAGTATTACGTAAAACATATTTACCATGACATTTAACATTCATAAAAATATCAGAGTTTCTGCTACATATATCAGCTACAATATCAAAATTATTGCCACACTGCTTCAGAACTTCAAGCTGCAAAACTCTTCAGAGGGCTTTGTTGAAGCACATCCTCAGCGATCACTTCACGTGTTTGTTGAATGTGTGGCAAAGAAGAAAACACATTTGAGTCAGAACCACTGACAGTTTTATTATTATTATATTTTACTTGTCAGTTTTATCTTTGACGCAGGCTATCTGTGTGCTTTGTAAACTCGCGTCTGGTAGGAGTGCGTATTGAGTGGACATATTTCACTGTGCTTTTGTTTTCTATTACTGACTCTGCCTACAAAATAAACTATACATAACACAGCTAGTGTCATACACTGCAATAATACAGTATTTCAATCTGTTATTTCAGGAAAGTAATCACACAATAGGCTGCTACTAATAATAAGATTAGGTGATAAACTCTGTGCTTTTTTATGCAACTATGATGAATGAGGGTCATTAGTTTCACCATTACTTACTTCCTGTTACTAAACTGTTAATTACTTCTTAAATTCCTCTTACTTAAACATTAATTACATGTACAGCATTTAGCAGACGCGCTTATCCAGAGTGACTTACATTAGTGCTTTGTATTCTTCCTATTAGACAAAAGTAAGACAAGTAAGCAATAGCCCAAGAATAGTGCTGGGTGGCACATTGGGTCAGACGGTACACCGGTTATTATGGTTCGAGGAGGTGAAGCAGCATCGATATTCCAGGATAATCCAGGAAGATACTCTTTCCACCTGCATTAATACACGGTTCATACGGTTAAAACTTTTTACCTACCAGATTACAGGATTTCATTAAAGTGAATACAGTACTAAATGAAGAGAGCATAAATGCTAATGTGACTTGTGCTGCAGAAGCCCATTGGTGGGCTTTCTTTCCCCTCACACGTTTGCTGGTTTATTCCTCTTCTGACCACTGTCAGGAGGTACTAACCCCTGCTGACAAAGAGCCTCCAACCAGATTTGGCATTTGGGAGATGATCTGACCCAGTTGCCTAGCCATCACAGTTTGGCCCTTGTCACTGACACTCAGACCCTTATACTTTCACACTGCCAAATCTTCTGTGCTGGTTACAGAAGGAATGTGAAAGAACATGTAGTGCTTGGAGCCCTGAGAGTTGGGGCTGCACACCCATACACTGGCCAGATGGTCTTAATGCTAACTGGTAGAAATGTTTTGGTTTTTACATGTTCACACAGATTTTGCCACAGTTAGAGTTGTTTAACATCTTTTAAATATAGAAAACATGCTCGCCCAGCTCACCACCTAACAGGCTCGAGTAAAAGAGATGAGTCAGCGTTTCACTGCTGTTGAAGTGACAGAAAAATACAAATCTATACTTGTTCTGTGGCACTTTGGGCTGTTATACAGGCTACATGTCCAGCCCCCGCACAGTATGGTCTGCAGAAGCGTTTGGCTCCACCAGGGAGCAGCAGCTAATACAAACTGTAACCCACTGAACCAGTAAATACACTCTGTTATACACTGTCCCGTGCATAAATGATACAACACAATTAAACACATCCACACTCAGCTTTTATCAACTCATAAAAACACATAAACACATTAAACAGATCCCAGACACAGAAGCACACAAAAAAAAACAGAGCAACACTGTCCTGACAGGCAAGCTGAAGAAATTGACTGGTGATCAGACAATGAACCACTCATCGAGTGACCAATCCTGAAATAAATCCTGACCACATCGCTGATGCACAATCTGCTAACATCATTTTTTATTTGCCTATCACCTCCCCAGTGTCAAATAAAAACAATATGCCTGACTTTTTCTGAAGTCTTCTTTATTTCCTGCAAGTACAAATGCAGTACAGAGGTTAATATCTTTTTCTTCAAACAAGTAAAATCATCCACCTGTGGGCATCTCATCCACCTTTAACTGATGTTCCAGCAGTTGTATTTCCATTATTGTCTTATGTGATCCATTTCTAAATTAGATTTTTCAATTTGTTTCTAAAAATACACCTTTTATGGGGACAACAGGAACACAAACAAAATGACATTGAATATCACAGTGCTAGGTCTAAGTCATGGGCCAATTCTGAATCATATCTTACATTGAGATACATTGTTCTGTGGAGGTGGATGGACCTTTCTTCTAGATTGTAATTTCCAGCAGCACTCTGTATGATCAACTGTTAGATGTGATTTTCAAGGTGTAAACCTCAGTAGGCCTCTCTGTATCTTCCCTCTCTGTGGCAGCTGACAAGGCTTCCTCATTACCTTCCTGCAATACAAATGAACAATTTTCTGTGGAGTATTGAAAGTACTTTTACCTGCATGGAGCTCTGTTATGGCTCCACCAGATTACACCAACAGTAACTGGTAGAAAATTGAGAAGACTAGACAGGTAAATTATAGCTTTAACTAATTTTACTGATTTGAACAGGACAATGTACCTAACTGAACTTTTGTTTCTACAGCAGTGTGCATCACAGTTTTTCAAATATGTAACTTTGAGCCACCATGAAATATGATGAATCTGGAAAGAAAACAGCAGTCAATTACAAAGAATTGTACTGTTACAAGAAAATCTGTGTGCCAAGTTGTGTCTAGTAATGGATGGGTGGCATCACTGATCCCAAAGTGGCAAAGTGATGAATATACATAAGTTTATATCCTTAATTTGAATGACTACCCTCTTATGTAGACCACTGGGTCCTGGGGGGTGGCTGGGTCAGATGATCTTCTTCCAGGGATGCCTTCAGCAACAGGTCACCCAGTGTTTTGAATGAGGGGCCATCTCTTCAGCCTCTGTGAGAGGAGGTGTTGGACCCCCACCTGTTTTTTGGCCCTCACCCTTTTTCTATTGGCTATAATGGACGTCAAATTTGAACACATCCAACATTGAACAAATTGGGAGACTTGTATGTATAAAGGCATGTAGGTGTTGCTTTCAAATAAATAATATGAAATACTGTCAGTGCTGGAATGGCTGAACAATTTAATCTTTTTCTCTCTTAGGAAATTTCACTAGCTACTTACATATGTGACATAACCACTGAGTATTATTTAATTAGGTAGGGTAGCTAAACAACGATTGCATGTAATGATATTATAATTTACCCGTTTGAACTATATTTTGTGTTTCATCTTCAGTTCCTGATAAGTAGCTACATTTTGTGCTTGTTGGGTTGCACCTGCATAAATATTAAAATAAGTAAATAAATAACTTTTTTTCAGATATTACTCACGCCATTGACTCGGGCAGCATTATTTTGCCACGCCAGCTCACGTTATTTTGCTACTGTATTATTTTTTTTCCCCTAAATTTATGCTCAAATTATATATACGCACTTATTTCTAATTAAACTGGGTTGAAGTGTGAGGATCGAGCCTGGTTTTTGTCTCCCGTTGCCGTGCTGATCCGTGTTATCTGTGTTCCACTGATGAGGGCTTTGTATCTTCTCGTGCACGAGCTTTACTCAGGGTTAAAGTAACTCCGAGTTGACGGAACTAAACGTTATCTCCTGTTCTGAAACCGAAAACTCTGAGTTGGACAGTTCATGATTGGTCAACCCAGAGTTCAGATTTGAACTCAGGGATTGTTAAACCTGCTTTCTGAAATACCCCCCTGGCCTCTGTTTCTTGATGATACCTTTTAACTCCCTCGCAATACCCACCAAAGCAGCTTGCGTGAGTCTACTTGACGGTGGTGGTGTCTCTCTAATGTACCCAATAAACTTTGCCACATTCTTTAAATAGTGGCCCAGGGTGCTAGCCAGCACTTTCTGCTCGAGTAAAGAATTGATCCACCTGCAAGCACAAAAAGCATGAATGAAATCTGAACCTACTTGGGTTTTTGCACAATGTATAAACACCACTCACTTTCTAATTATCGCCGGGCTGTTTAGAAACTCATAATTTTGCCAGGTGAGTCTGAATGAATGAATCCATGAATCCCAAAAACCTCTTAATTCTGTAAACTCTGCTTTGTGCATTGTTCCTCAGCCTTGAGGAGGGGTCCGGGCCTTCCTGGCCATATCTGTCACTACGTTCCCAGCATTTGAACTGTCAAACTTACTCAGCTGAGGAACATGGTCTGGGTAGGCAGGAGGCTGCCCCTGGAACTTGAAGGATGTTGATGGCTCATCCTGAGCTACACCCTCTGTCTGGGGCGAGGGGGGTGTTTTAGGAGGCATTGCCAACCCTTACGTCCACCCTCCTCGACACCAGTTTTAGTAGGAAGCTGTGCTCCACTGTGTTGAGGACCAGGTGAAACACTCTTAAATGCTGGCTCAACAATGAAAAGTACTTGAGACAAAGAGGACACTCAACGATACCCATCCTCAAAAGTTGCTTCTCACATTACACCGGAACATAAAAAGGGTTTGTTGTATCCAAAGAGGTGTTTACACAAATACGTGACAATCATTAGCCAAAAATGCAACATGGGTCATTCACATGCAGTGTGCTACTGAGGATATACATGCATAGGGCAGATGTTAATGAGACTTAAGAAACCCAACAGAGGCATGTTGGCTTTCTGAATGCATAGGGCAGATGCTGAGATTTTTAATGAGCCATGCACACTTGGACCACCACGAGCGGGAAGGGTCTTACTGCTTAAAGCGGCCTTGTGGCAAGCAGGTGCTTATCCCAGGTGGGTCACATTTTCCATTCTAACAGGACAGTATCCGGCCATCACAACAAGTGACTCAAGGTCATGTGATTCCGGTGCCATCAGTAGAAGGTCAGATGTTAGTGAGGCTTTGGAAACCCAACAGAGGGGTGTTGGGGTTCTGAATGCATAGAGCAGATTCTGAGATTGTGAGCCATGAGCCATGAGCCATGCACACTTGGCCTAACACCAGTGGGAAGGATCTTGCTGCTTAAAGTGGCCTTGTGGCCAAGCAAGTGCCTATCCCAGGTGGGCTGCATTTTGAGGATCAGGACAGTATCTGGCCATCACAACAAGTGACTCATAAGGTCATGCATTTCCGGTGCCATCAAAGGGAGGTCAGATGTTAGTGAGGCTTAAGAAACCCAACAGAGGGGTGTTGGGTTCTGAATGCATAGGGTCTTGCTGCTTAAAGTGGCTTTGTGGCCAAGCAGGTGTATATCCCAGGTGGGTCACATTTTCAGGATCAGGACAGTATCTGGCCACCACAACGAGTGACTCATAAGGTCTTGCGTTTCTGGTGCCATCAAAGGGAAGCCATCCCAGTTGCAATATATTAGACCACAGTGCAATATACTGTAATTTGGATGGTGGGTGGGGCCAATGGGACCTCAGAGTGATATCCCAATTGCAATATATTTGACCACAGTGTCATATATTGCAATTGGGATGGTGGGCATGGCTCTAATTAAGACCCAGTCATTAATTAAGAGTCATTCCACTTCAGGTATATTTGACACAATAAGAATATATTGCAATTGGGATGGGGGAGGGCCAATATTTTAATGAGGGGCGGGAACCTGAACCCGAAAGACCCTCATGGAGCATGAGCACACCTAGTGAGTCACAGAACCCCTATATTGCCCGTGGGCACCAGTTTGGACTTGGTAATGGCTGAAGTTCCAATTGCAATATAGCCTAGTGGGAAACGGGATCCGAATCTCGGACACAGTCCCATGTCTCATATAAAGTGACAATGGCAATCTATATGAATGGGCCATTGTCTGGAAACCATATATGCATACTTACTTGAGTTAATGCCTACTAAGAAGAATACAGTGCACTTCCGTGAGTTGATCTGGATAGATATGGAGCAATTACTGACAGTTGGTATCTGGATAGAACACAGAGATTCCATGGTGGATTATGATTTATGAGGGCAATTTCCATTCATGGCCATGAACATAATTTTTTTTATTGTTTGTTTTGTATTTTTTAAAATCTTCCTTATGTCTACATGTCTATGTTGTATTTGATTGGATGGATGCATCTCTCCAAAGTGACAAGAATCACGGTGCCACCTCATTGGTCCAGGCCGAGGTCCCACGCCACACTGAGATTTATTCGTGTTGTCGTTTTGAAGACAGACAAGCTCCAAATGATACAGAAACCAAATCAAACCAAACCTGACCAGCCTAATGCTTTTTAACATCCACCAAGATTTTGAAAGCATAGAGAAAAGGGGTTTGATTCAGAGGAAAAAAAAAGTCTAGCACCCTTTAACAGCCCTTGTATTCAGAAACACTTTAGAGTGACAAATTTTTTCAGACATCAAGAAAAGAACTTTGATCCTCCAGACTTTCTTATGTTGACCAAGCACCTCAGGAGAGAGTGTGAATGCAGTTCCCCACAACTGGAAATTATGCAGTGAGTCTCACATTTGAGAAATTCATAAGGAACAATACAGTCTAACTGCAATGACTGAGCCTCAGCGGAGGCAAACCACCTTCCTGATCATAGAGTCACTCCTGCCAGGTAAGTATGAGCTTCTGTCGCTGCCGGCCAAGCACCCTTGTGAGAACCCCTACTGCAGATAGATGGTGCCGAGGAAGGTTGGGTGGGGCTGTGTGGATTTGGGGTGCATATGGGCTAGGCCCCGAGGACAACTACCCTGCAATACTAGCCGATTTCTAGACTATTCTAGAATTTCTAGACTATTCTAGATTTCACCTCCACTACCTTAGCATGTGCTTTTCACAAGTAGAACCTCCTATGGAATAAGCCAGAATTTCTCCTGAGAAGTCGGCTACTTCAACTGCTCTGTCTACTGCCTTCCCCTTTTCCAGCTCACCATGAAAGTCTGGAAGAGGTGGTGGCATGTTTGCCTTTATCCCAGAAATGGCTTTTTCACACCACTTGTACTTTATCACCTTCATATCTCAGCATTTGAATTCCATGCTGTGGACTGTGGTACCTCTCAACGGCCTAAGCTGCTTTTCTCCTCTTTCTACATGTGACATCCTTCAACTTCTCTCAGCTGGCAATCCTACCACATGTCAGCTAGATCCCATCCCATCTCCAATGTTCCAAAAGTGTGCTCCGAACCTTCACCCATCATGTGTGTGACTACTCATCATGTTCCTTTCGCTGTCAGGTTGGCGAGAGTTGATCCTATCTCGATGAAGTCTAGGCGCAGCATCTTGGCCATCAACGAGTGCAGAGCAGTCTCCTTCCTCTCACAACGCTTGAGTGTGTAGACTACAACCAGCTGTCACCTTTTGTCATACAGAGAACGTGCAACATCACAGGCTGGCTGGCTTCAAAGCAGCACATCCCACAGAACCTGACTGACTTCATGTGTTCTCCCCTGGGCCAGGTCTCACAGGCAAAAACAATCAGAGACAAAAAAACACACACATAATACATTGGATTGATTTATTACAACTACTACTACATTTCCCAGAATCCTCATGGGTCTAGAAATTGTAAGATAATAAATAAAACAAAATAGAACTGTCTCACAGCCATAAACTAGCTTTATTTGTTTATAACGATGCTTTTCTTCCAAACACCACGTTAAGGTTCAGTCTGATCTATAAGGAAGTCAGGTTTGTGTATCAGGATCAAATCTTCAGACTGTTTTTAGTAAACACTTCCCAAAAGAGAACCCCTGACGTTCCTCACGAACAAAAGATTGGAAGTCACACCTTCTAAATCTGTGGTATAAGAAGAAACATTTGGTTCTGGTTTTGGTTCTGATTCTTCTCTCTAGTCTTGACATAAACATGTGTATAGAAGTAACTTTGTCTGTGTTGCTGAAATGGCTTCTGATGTGATGGTGATGTTAAATACACTAAACAAACAAACAGACATAATTCAGGTTCTATTCATTATATTTGTATATATTATATTTTGTTGTATATATTATATTTGGACACCTGAACATCACTGTGTACAAGGACACTATGTGTGTATAGATGATGGCCTTCACTATTAAATCTTTATGAATATGTATAGTTTATAAAACCTTATATTAAAGGAGTTTGATATTAAAGGGTTAAACAGAAGGAGTGGGGTGAGTTTAAGAGATATTTAATTTTATGTTCACAGTAAATGCTTAAATTGTTATACACGTGCTGCTTCTAATATTATAATTATTTTATATACATTTTTTAAAAACAACACTCAATATTCCTAAGAGGGAAGACATGAGTGTGTGTGCTTGTGTTACTGGGAGGGGATTTGATATTCAGATCTCAGGGTTCCTAAACATGTCCTAAGATGTCTGGTCTAAGCCCTCAATGTCTTTGGATCTTAGCAACACCTCCTACCTGTACGATAAAATTCTTATCTTGCAAGGCCTCACAAGATGCTGTAACACATTAAGAAGAAGCAATGTACCTAGATAGATACACAAAACATAATGAGGTATAAACCAGAATCAGGTATACAAATACACAATAAATAATCCCTAGTATTATGGTGTTACTGTCTCCAGTGCTGAGGTCTAACTTCACAGTTATGAATCTCCTATTACATTCATGCATACTTGCCGTCCAATCAGAATCGAGCCTGATCACACCCTGAATGCTGGTCCTTCTTTAAACGTCTCCTGTGCTCTCCTAAACTGAAGGTGGCAGCTCATCCATGTATTGATAAGTGACAGCAAAATATGCATCCAAATTAATGTAGGTGCTGATATTAGCATTCAGGCTAACAATGTCTGCCCTTTCCATCTCGGCTATGGGACTCTGCTTCTGCTCTGCAACTCTCTAAATCTCTTCCATAATGGACAGAGTGGTTCAAATTTTGAATTATTTCAGGCCAAACATCACCCAGACATTACATGGGATGAAGTGGTTAATAAGGTAATAGAAAACTATTTCTGTGTTTTGACAGGACAATAAACTCATGAGTCCACACACTGTATTTGGTTCCACACATACACTGTAGATGTTTTGTAACAGGTTGGTATAAACTGCATTGTGGGATCTCCAGAGGTTCTTTATCCTCTGTAATGTGTTAGCATTTGTCCTGCTCTACTTCTACCTGATATCTGTGATATTTCTGGTTGAACTGAAGCGTTCCAGTGACTGTAGGCAAAGAGCCTCCTGTCTCTCGAACAGTCACAGTGGGGAAAAACACAGCAAACACACATTATACAGAAATTAATAGGTTCAAAATATTACAGCTGTAAATCACATTTGAAGAGTCAATTAAAAATACGGAGAGTTTACTTGAATATACTAATAATGCAGAGTGCTAAAGAAACACAGTTAAAGAAACCCTGCATAGATTATTTCTCATTTAAATGTTACACTCTGGTCTCTCTCTGAATCATTGTCACACTAACTGGTATCATTTGGCACAGAGACAGCATTCAGAATTAATAAATTTTATTTTACACAAAATTCAGCATTTAAAGTGTAATTTTCAGTCAATTAGGTTTTATTTACTAGTGTGTTGTGTAAGCAAAACATTAACATGTGTTATAGAGCCAGTGTTAGTTATTTTAAATTCATCCCTTACCTTTGGTTATGAGCCTAAATCCTTTAAGTCTGCTGTTATCAAACCACTGATTAAAAAAGCCAATCTTGACCATTGTGTGATATCTAATTACAGACCAATTTCAAATCTACCGTTTCTGTCCAAAATCTTAGAAAAAGCCGTCTATCAGCAGCTCTGCAGTTACCTCCATGGAATGAAATTATGAACATTTCAGTCTGGCTTCATCGGTCCCATTCATAGTACTAACATCATATTAGGGTTCTAACTGACCTGTTCATGTCCTCAATAAAGGAAATGTGTTTGTTTTCTTGTTCTGTTAGATTTAAGTGCAGCATTTGACACAATAGATCATGATGTTTTACTAAACAGACTAGAAAATACTGTAGGTATTAAGGGATCAGCACTTTCTTGGTTGAAATCCTACTCAACCGACCGGTACCAGTTTTTTCATGTAAATAATCTAAGCTTTGAGCTTTTGAAAAGTGAAGTATGGTGTGCCTCAGGGGTCAGTGCTTGGCCCATTTTTATTCTTTCTGTACATGCTGCCACTAGGCTCAGTTATTCGTAAACATGGCATTAGTTTCCACTGCTATGCAGATGATACACAGCTGTACATATCAGCCAAACCTAATGACAGCCTTACAATCAACAAAATTGAGGACTGTGTAAAGGAAATAAAAGATTGGATGTCATTTAATTTTCTTACTTAACTCAGATAAAACTGAGGTTCTATTAGTGGGACCCAAGGCTATGAGAGACAGGTTGGCTACATCTATCCTAAATCTAGGTGGCTCTCCAGTATTGCTCAGTCCGTCTGTAAAAAACTTAGGGGTCACATTTGATTCAGATCTCTCCTTTGATGCGCACATTAGCAGCATCACTCGAATTGCTATTTTTCAATTATGTAATATCGCTAAACTTAGAAATATCCTCTCTTTTAATGATGCAGAGAAACTTGTTCATGCGTTTATAACCTCAAGGTTGGATTACTGTTACTTACTGGATGCTCAAGTAAATCTATAAATAAACTTCAGTTAGTTCAAAATGCAGCTGCCTGGGTGCTAACTCGAACTAGAAAATTTGATCACATCACTACTATTCTATCATCACTACACTGGTTACCAGTCAAATTCCGCATAGATTACAAAATACTTCTTATAACTTATAAAGCTCTACATGGCCTGGCCCCACATTACCTGAGTGAACTCTTAGAGTTTTACAATCCAACTCGTCTACTTCATTCACAGCGTGCAGGACTTCTTTTAGTTCCTAGAATTAAAAAAGTCACAGCAGGGGGAAAGGCTTTCTCATACATGGCCCCCCAACTGTGGAATAAACTTCCCACTTTCGTTTCGAGATCCGACACCCTCCAAAGTTTTAAGTTCTAGGCTAAAAAGACAACTTATTTACGCAGGCTTGTTGACTAGATTTAGACCAGGACATGCCATTGCTGGGTCCTGGGGGCGGAGTCTGGAGTCATGTCTGTCCTGCCTGCCGTGGCTTTAATCCGGGAGTGTCGAGTGGGCGGGTCGGCTGGCTGACTGGGCTTTTCGTTCCTCGTGAGCTTGACTCGTGCATCTTGCTAGAATAAGGGCAGAACTGGGGTTCATAGTCAAAGAGTCCTTTGGTGATCAAGACGTTGGGGTTTGCTGTCTTCTTGTTCTGCCCTGCCGCTCGTGGTGGGTTGGCCAATGTCTCATGTGATCCCTCTGGCTGTGTTTTCCATACAGTTTCTCCTCTTTCTAGCGATGCTGCTCTAGCTAATGCTGCCGGGGTCCTCATGCTACACTTGGCATCAGTGATGACATGCATCAGTGATTGTTAATAACACTGTGCTCTAACAATAACTAATTACTTTTCTGTTTTTCTCCATCCGACTGTGTTTTCCGGCGTTCCACCGGCCCCACACATGATGTACAATCGATGGAGCTCCACTGTGCATATTCACATTAGGCGTTGAAGCGTTTACGTTTCGGGCGATGCGGTACAACCAGTTTCACTAAGTGGTTCCTGGGTGACGGTGCATGGCTACCACAGACAGTTGGTTAGCCGGTCTGTCTGCTTGCCTGACCCCTGCTCTGGAATAGTCATCCGCCCCACCAATATCGGGCCATAAGACTATGGGCAATGTTGCAGGAGATGAGAGCAGCACCCTCCCGAGTGGGATGGACACCGTCCCATCCTAAAAGGCCAGGCTTACCCTCAAAGGCTGTCCAGTTGTCTATAAAGCCCACGTTGTTTTCAGAGCACCACTTGGACAGCCAGCAGTTCAGTGACCATAACCTGCTGTAGGCTTGGTCACCTCGCCGCATTGGGATTGACATGACATCAGTGATTGTTAATAGACACTGTGCTCTTAATCAATAACTAATGACATTTCTGTTTTCTCTCCGAGCTGTGTTTCGGCAGTTCCAGCCCCACACATGATGTTCATCCGCTGTAGCTCCACTCAAGCTGCTTCCGTCATCAGCTCCAGCCCCACCATACCCAGGCCACTTAATGCCGATGTGCATACTTCACATTTTATTCGAACTTTGACTCCATGACTTTAGTTTCGCTCTTAGATTTATCATCTACGGCGCCCAAGGAGGTTGGGTCCCTTTTTGAGTTTTGGTTTTCCCAAGGTTTCTTCCTATAACACTTAGGGAGTTTTTCCTTGCCACTGTCGCCCTAGGCTTGCTCAATTTGGGATTGGACGTAGTTATTAGGAGATAATCTAAACTTGTAAAGTTGCTTTGAGACAATGATCTATTGTAAAAAGCACTATATAAATAGAAAATAGAAAACATGTATCTTCTTACTCTTCATTATTGTTATCATTCTACCTGATTTGTGGAGACACTTCTTATCTGACAGTTTTCAAGATATCGACACATTTCCAACTGTAACTCGCCCGGTCTGGTATGGTGAAGTATGCTTGTATTCAGCTTTTCAGTCCGCTTTTGGGTGGCTGCTTCGAGGTCCCTCAAGGTCCGAATTTGTCCCCAGTGTTAACAAGTCTAAAGATGTTGAGCTGAAGATATGAAATGATGCAGGATAATTCAATTTATAATGGAATAAAGTGTTTGTTTTTGGGGTGCCAATCAGATGTAGAGGTGTTTCACAAGGGCCGTAAGTATTCACACCAGTGCACAAACTAGTTATCATCATCATCATCATCATCATTATTATTATTATTAGCAACAATAATATCTACACTCTTGTAATATATTTACTCATGTAATTCCTTTCAAGGTAAAGCATACTTAAATATTTATATATGGGGTTAAATTGAATAGATTTTATAGTTTCTTATGGTTTCTTATTTAATTACAGATAAACCAGAGCACTTAAGGCACTTAAAGGGATTTCTATGCTCAAGCTTTAATCACAAAACATTTTCCGACCATTTACACATCAGATATTCATATCTTTCACTATAATTTAAACATCTTGCTTTAATTGCACAGAACATCTAAAGATTCTGTTAAAGGAATCACTAACCTGAATAATAGATTTTATTTAAAGATGGATCATGTTAATAAAATAGATGGAACACTGAAAATATCAAGTAAATGGTTTACATATAGTTTATATTACAGTGCTGTGTGTGTGTGCTCATGCGTGTAAGCCCCGCCTCCCCATCACGGGTTTAGAATGGAAGTGAAAGTAAGATCCTCTATTTTGTGTGGATCAGAAGGGAGTTTAGGGGAAACGCAGTGAGTATCTAAATCTAAAGTTATTATAGGACTCTGAAGTAAGATAATAAAGAAAGATAATCTACACTAGATAGAGAAGTGTTCAGTAAGTTTTGATTTAATTCTAACTTCAACACAGGTCACTAACGGAGAAACTGTTTAGTTTAGACACCGACTGAGGAAGGAAACATATCCTGTAATGTCTCACCAAGCTACTGTCCATGTTCTGTAATACTGTGTGTGTGTGTGTGTGTGTGTGTGTGTGTGTGTGTGTGTGTGTGTGTGTAATCTGTAGGAGGAGGCGAGCTCTCCAAAATGGATCTCCATGATAAACAGAATCCAGAGAAAATGGAGAGGTGAGATAATAGTGTGTGACTCCAAGAAATCCTTACTGCTTTCACTAACACTAATTATATCAGAATCACTAATTTATGGAGCTCCAAAAAATAACTATTAAACAGAGGAATCAGGAATTAGGGAAGTGGAATTTGGCTCCAGAGTCTCAATACCAGCTCATGTTATTGATCAGATTTAATGAGAGAGATCAGTCTCTGATAGGAGAGATTAAGTGATTATCTAACTTATAGAATGATTTGTAATTTAGTCTGATTCAGGATAAGAGATCAGACTCACCTGAACCCAGCTGTGTGTCCATGAAGAGTGACTGGTCAATAGAACTACCAATTAAATTCAGAAATGGAGGCTGTACTGCTGATCTGAGGTCAGTATAACATGTTTGACCTGATCACACTCACTTACGTCATTATACACACTTCATATGCTGCATCACAAGCCTTAAGCAGTTACATGGGGAAAGTGATAGAACTGATCTGTATTGATTGGTGTGTGTTGTGCAGCTATGAAGATCCTACACAATCCCTATTACACTCAGTGTTTGGTTTGTTCACAGAACCCACAAGCAGAGATCAAACGTCATCAGCAGAAATCATCTGGAGTCCATTTTCAAGGTGTGTGTGTGTGCGTGTATAAGAAAGTGTAAGAAAGACTGTTTGTATTTTATGTTATGTCTAAGTTTCAGACCAGTAGCAGTCAGGTACATTCAGTAAATAAATATACCAGTACATTCCAGTAAATTGATATAATTCTGCAGAAAAGTGAAGGTCAGGGGTGTAAACAAGACCAGTAAAATCTCACCTTCACAGCCAGAGACTTTTATTTTGAATATCTGCTGCAGTTACTATAAACTGTTCCAGTCCAACTAAATCTGTTTTATGATCTCATCACAACATGCTATATCTAACATCTTCTGTTATCTACACCATACTGTTCACTGTTTACCTGTACAGTCTTATACTAGGAACCTCCAACAGCTTCATCTTACCATCAGGGGCACCAAGAGCACAGTGGTTTCTCATTTTAGCTTGATTCCTCTCAACATTCCACAGACAGGAAGTTATTCCCTCATATTCCACAGTCATCTCTCTCTGTACCATTTCCTATTCCTGTGTATTTCTAATCAGGAGCTGGAGAACAAAGTCATTACTCTGTTAAAGAAAGAGTTGGAGAGATTTAAGAAGCTCCTGAGTCCAGATTACCCAGCATGCTCTGAGAGGGAGGTTGAGGAAGAGGAGGATCAGAGTGGTATCAGAGAGGGGGCGCTAAAGATCACACTGCATGTCCTGAAGAACATGAAGCAGACAGATCTGGCTAACACACTGCAAAACAGTAAGAGTTCTGTGTCATGCTAATGATTCCATCAGGTTCTTTTAGAGAGATTCCACTGGTCCATCCTTATCACAGATCTCATAGTGATGACTCAGAGATTTTTAGTTTGGAAAGTGTCTCTTCATATTGCTGAATGTAGGACAGAATTATAAACATGCTCCCTTCTTTCTAATGTTTATATGTGAATATTTAATGTGATGCTGTTTTCATACAGTAAAATATTTATTCTAATATTATTCTGTTTAGACGAGCTAATCTCTGTGTATCAGCCAAACCTCAAATCCAAACTGAGAAAGAAGTATAAAAAAATTACTGAAGGAATATCCCAGTGTGGAATCTCAGCAATTCTGAATGAGATCTACACAGAGCTCTACATCACAGAGGGCTGTGGAGAGATCAATAATGAACATGAGGTCAGACAGATTGAGACAGCATCCAGAAGACCAGCAACACAGGAGAAACCCATCAAATGTAACGAGCTCTTTAAAGACAAGTCCATCAGAAGTGTGCTGACTAAAGGAGTGGCTGGAATTGGAAAAACAGTCTCGGTGCAAAAGTTCATTCTGGACTGGGCTGAAGGAAAAGCAAATCAGGACGTCATGTTCATGTTTCCACTTCCTTTTAGGGAGCTGAATTTGATGAAGCAGAAGAAGCTCAGCCTGATGGACCTTCTTCATCAGGTGTTCCCCCACATAAAAAGCCTAGAATTAATAGACTGTGAGTCCTACAAAGTGGTGTTCATCTTTGATGGTCTAGATGAGTGTCGACTTCCTCTAAATTTCCAGAATAATGAGATTGTGTGTGATGTAACAGAATCAGCATCAGTGGATGTTCTGCTGACAAACCTCATCAAGGGTAATCTACTTCCCTCTGCTCTCCTCTGGATAACCTCTCGACCAGCAGCAGCCAATCAGATCCCTCCTGAGTGTGTAGCCCAGGTAACAGAGGTACGAGGGTTCAGTGATTCTCAGAAAGAGGAGTACTTCAGGAAAAGGATCAGTCATCAGGACCTGACCAATCAAATCATCAGCCACATGAAGTCCTCAAGAAGCCTCTACATCATGTGCCACCTTCCAGTCTTCTGCTGGATTTCAGCCTCTGTTCTAGAGAGAATGCTGGGTAAAGCAGAAGGGGGAGAGATCCCCAAAACTTTGACTCAAATGTTCACCCACTTCCTGATCTTTCAGATCAAACACAAGGACCAAAAGTACTATGGGAAATATGAGCTGGATCCTGAGCAGAGCAGAGAGAGCATTCTTGCTCTGGGAAAACTAGGTTTCCAACAGCTGGAGAAAGGAAACCTGATCTTCTATGAGGAAGACCTCAGAGAGTGTGGCATTGATGTGAGAGAAGCATCAGTGTACTCAGGAGTCTGCACCCAGATCTTCAGGGAGGAGTTTGGACTGTACCTGGGGAATGTCTTCAGCTTTGTACATCTGAGTGTTCAGGAGTTTCTGGCTGCTTTATTTGCATTTCTCACCTTCCTCCTGAAAAACTCAAATGTATTATCAAAGCAATCTCATGGATTTTTTTCTGTCTTCAAAACTTCAATGTCTGAGTTCCTGAAGAGTGCAGTAGACAAGGCCTTACAGAGTGAGAATGGACACCTGGACCTTTTCCTCCGCTTCCTCCTGGGTCTCTCACTGGAATCCAATCAGACTCTCTTACGAGGCATCCTGCCACAGACAGGAAGTAGCTCTAACACCAAAGAGGAAATGGTGCAGTACATCAAGCAGAAGATCAGGGAGAATCTTTCTCCAGAGAAATCCATCAATCTGTTCCACTGTCTGAATGAACTGAATGACCAGTCTCTAGTACAGGAAGTACAAACCTACCTGACGAGAAGCAATTACTCCTGTCTCCATGGAGTCAGACTCTCTCCTGCTCAGTGGTCAGCTCTGGTGTTTGTGTTGTTGAACTCAGATCAGGAGCTGGATGAGTTTAATTTGAGTAAATATTATCCATCAGATGAATGTCTTCTGAATCTGCTGCCAGTGGTGAAAGCTTCGAGAAAAGCTCAGTAAGTATTTACATTAAATAATACAAGGGATCTGAACCTGCAACCTGTAGGCCATTTGCAGCCTGTCAAACATCATGTGACCCACAGTTCTGTTCTTTAGACCATGATCACTAAAGCATAAAATACTTGACAAAAAAATTCTCCAAATATTATTATTTATAATAAACAGGAATTATTTATTATTTATCATCTTTTTAGGGATTTATGGCATTTAAGTTTGGGTAATAAAGATTTATCCTCAAATTAAAATGTATTAAAACTTAAAAAACAATGTGTTTCATATGATTACATCTTTGTCATGTAGCTCCTGAATATCACTGCACTAACTAAACATTGTATTATTAATGACTAGTGCACTAATTAGGCATTAGGTAAAGTAGAAATAGTTCCAAATGGTCCTTAAGTAGAGGAATTGAGTAAATGTAATTTCTTACTGATCATCGCTGTTATAATTAATGATGAATAATTAACAGTAACTTTGATCAGAGCTGCTGAACATGTCTATAAATTACCCAGAGTTCATACCTGTTATCTTACTTCCTTTAGTATCTGATACAGTGATCTGATCTTATGTTCATTTCTCTATCAGGCTGAGTTGGTGTAATCTTACAGAGAAAAGCTGTACAGCTCTGTCCTCAGCTCTTACTTCAAACTCCTCCAGACTGAGAGATCTGGACCTGAGTGATAATAAGCTGCAGGATTCAGGAGTGATGCTGCTCTCTGCTGCACTGGAGAATAAATACTGTAACCTGGAGATACTGAGGTAAGATCTTACACAAACACAAACACACACACACACACATACAGAAACACACACTGTAGGGTTTTTATGTCTGAGATTATCAGAGCTCTTATTAACCCTCTGCGACTCTATAACCAAAGACGGAAATAGGACACAGTCGAAGGATAGATGCGTGTTATTATTGTTATGATCTGACTCCAATTTAGTTTAATATCTGACTCCAAATTCTATATAGTTTTTATATGTGTCGGGTAAAGAGTCCCAGCATTCACTTTAATAGTTTAATCTCCTATTAAGATGTTACTCTAGTTCAGAGGCTCATACCGATGTGCAAATTATATAATTTGGATATTATATAATGCAATATTACACCTTATTTAAGTCTGTCAGAGGTCGGTTACAACATGTCTAGTGTATTAATGCATTAAGTTAGTTCAGAGGTTTTTTATCAACATGCCAGCTAGAATCGTATCAAGATCTAGTCTTTTACATATTGCAGAGGTTGACCATTAACATATCTAACTATACAGCTTTCAAGAGATCTATTATTACACATAGATTATCTGTCTAAGAAAGGACTACTAGAAGACTAAGAAAGGAGTAACAGTAAATTTAAAAAGACAGATAATAGTAATACATAATACAGAAAGTAAAGACATCACAAATAATATAAATTTACAAAAGATGATGAATCGTGATGGTAACGAGTGTCGGCCTCTGGAGAAGTTCTGTGTGAGTCCTTCGTGAAATCTCAACTAAAAGCTCTTTTTTGGTTTTGTAGCTACAAATCTTTATACTATTTAGGAACGTTTGATCTAATCTAAGGACAAGGTTATCACCTGGGTGTCAGCTGACTGTAACAATATGTAATTTGCATACAGGTTGACGTGGGTGTCTTGAGGTGCATAGTCCTGTTTGAGATGGTAATTCAGTTAGTTACCAAATGGGTGTTGGTCAGCTGAAACAGTCATTCTTATCTGTCTGAGGTGAGAGTGGAAGACCCCATGCTGTTTGAGAATGACTGCACCTTTGGTTTGAGGAAATGACACTCCTCAGTCCAGGCAAATGGTGTCATATACTGTCCAAAATGAGTGTCCGTTCTGTGCATTACCGTGAAACCATTGTACAGCGTTGTATGTCTCACCACCTTGGTCTCCTTGAAATATAGATCTCACAGATACCAAACATAACATAGACACACATACAGGGGTTAGACAATGAAACTGAAACACCTGTCATTTTAGTGTGGGAGGTTTCATGGCTAAATTGGACCAGTCTGGTGGCCAATCTTCATTAATTGCACATTGCACCAGAAAGAGCAGAGTGTGAAGGTTCAATTAGCAGGGTAAGAGCACAGTTTTGCTCAAAATATTGCAATGCACACAACATTATGGGTGACATACCAGAGTTCAGATGGTTTGATGAACATAAAAGTGAAGTTGAACATCTCCCATGGCCTGCACAGTCACCAGTTTATTAGTAAATAGTAAATAATTATTGAGCCACTTTGGGGTGTTTTGGAGAAGTGAGTCAGGAAACGTTTTCCTCTACCAGCATCACGTAGTGACCTGGCAACTATCCTGCAAGAAGAATGGCTTAAAATCCCTGTGCAGGACTTGCATATGTCATTTCCAAGACGAATTGACGCTGTATTGGCCGCAAAAGAAGGCCTTACACCATACTAATAAATTATTGTGGTCTAAATTGACAGGTGTTTCAGTTTCATTGTATAACCCCTGTACATTCTGAAACAAAATAGCATCTGCCACATAATAGTCCATGCCTTAAATTTATAGAATCATTGCATTTTTCCTATAACACCTGCTCATATTGGTTCTGTTATTTTTGTTGGAATGTATTGATCTGATATATTGATCTGATATTGATTATCTTATTTTTGTTCATTCTGATCCCAAAGTTGGATCTAAATGGTGTAATTATTTTATATTGTCTGTTAGGATTTGGTGCCAAATCCTCCAAAAGCACACTAATAGAAGAGAACCCAAACTGCAGGTCTGAGGAGGTGACTGGCTTGAGCTGGGACACGTGGAATGTGGGGTGAATACGCATGTGACGGGGTAACTTAAGGCAAACGGAAGTGCTGGGAACCAGACAAATTGTCCCGGTGTGTAAGCAGGTGCCGGTCTTCGGTGCTTTGCGCTGGGCCAATTCACGGGCTTTGAGCAGTGCTGAATGGATGGTCTTCCAAGTGGGCCGGCAGCGCTGCAGGTGGTGGTGGACAGACAGGACTGCCAGCTCGGCTTTGAAGAGTGGGGTCTGGTACCCCAGGGAAGCCTCAAACGTGGTAAGGAGGTTGTGTGAGTATTCAGCCTAGGCCAGGTTGGAGCTCCACTTCATGGGATCTCGGGCGGTCAAGCAGCACAGGGTGGCCTCTACCTCCTGGTAAGCCCTCTCAACCTGCCCACTGGATTCTGGATGAAACCCCGACGTGAGACTGGCGGTGGCCCCTATGCTCTTGCAGAAAGCCTTCCAGACTTGGCATGTGAACTGGGGCCCCCGGTCAGAGACAATGTCCGTAGGAATGCCATGGACCTTGAAAACCTGGTCAAACAAAATTTCAGCAGTTTTCAGTGTAGACGGGAGCTTAGGAAGGTCCACCAGGCGTACAGCTTTGGAAAAACGATCAATAACAGTGAGGATAACAGACTTGCCTTGAGATTCCGGAAGCCCTGGGACGAAGTCAACCGTGATGTGGGACCAGAGGCGCCCTGGAACAGGGAGAGGCTGTAGGAGGCCAGCAGGTTGGTGGGACGCTTTGTTCCTGGCACAGGTAGTAAATGTGTCCACATACTCCTTGATGTCAGTTCCCATGGATGGCCACCAGAAGTGCCTACGGAGCAATGACAAGGTGCGGCGCACCCTGGGGTAACAGGCTATTTACGAGTTGTGGGCCCACTGGAGGACCGTGGTGCAGACATAGGTGGGCACATACTTGCTGTCAGGGGGTCCTCCCCCAGGAATCGGTTCCTCATCCTGCGCCTCTTCAACTGCACGTTGGACCTCCCAGGACAGATGGACCACCAGACCATCTGGGGTGCAGGGGTGCAACTTGTTGTCTGGGCCGGTGCATTGAGAAAGGACGACGCCCACACCGAAGTCCGACGCATCCACCTCCACGATGAACTGACACTTAGGATCTGGCTGAACAAGGACAGGAGCGGTGGTGAACAGCAGGGTCTTGAGTTTCTTGAAGGCCTTGTCAGCATCAGCAGTCCAGCTGAAAGGACTCTTGGTGGAGATGAGCTGCGTTAGGGGCGCCGCCACTTTACTATAATCCTGGATGAACCGGCGGTAAAAATTAGTGAATCCAAGGAACCGCTGCACTTCCTTACGTGCTGGGGGAGGTGGCCACTCTGCAACTGCTTGGATCTTTGCTGGGTCCGCATTGATGCACCCACTCTGGATGACGAACCCCAGAAAGGATACTGTCTCCACGTGAAACTCACACTTTTCGGCCTTAACATAGAGACAGTTCTCCAGGAGTCTGGTCAGGACCTGGCGGACATGCCTGACATGGGCTTCCTTGGTTCTGGAAAAAATTAAGATATCGTCCAATTACACAAATAAAAAGCGATTAAGGTAATCCTTCAGCACGTCATTTATGAGAGCATGAGAAACAGCCAGGGCGTTGGTGAGGCCGAACGGCATTACCTGGTATTCATAGTGACCTAAGGGGGTATTACAGGCCGTCTTCCACTTGTCGCCTTAACAAATACGTATGAGGTGGTACGCATTGCGTAGATCCAACTTGGTGAAGATGGTGGCACCTTGGAGGAGGTCAAAGGCCAATGAGAGGAGAAGTAGGGGATACTTATTACGTTTGGTAATTTTGTTATGTCCCCGATAATCAATAGATGGGCGAAGGCTGTCGTCTTTCTTGGCCACAAAGAAAAAGCCTGCCCCTAAGCGTGACATGGAAGGACGAATAAGCCCCGAGGCCAGGCAGTTCGCAATAGATGCAGAGTCCACCTTCCCGGCACCTGCTGCCTTCAGCTGGGGAGGGCCTGGTGCGGCCCAGCTGCATGGGTTCCGGTGCCCCATGGATGTGGGTCTCTGCCTTGGTGGGTCTGGTCTGAGAAGGGGGTATTGCCTGGACCGGACACGCCACCCTGTCCGACCTCCATTCATGGAGGCGCGGGTCCAGGCGAATTGCCAGATCCACCATGGTCTGTAGGTCTGCGGGCTCATCACAGGCCATCAACTTGTCCTTCAGCCGCTCGGACAGTCCCCTTCGGGAATGCACTTCGGAGCAGGGTCGTTCCAACCAGAGTCGGCAGCCAGCGACCAGAACTCGACTGAGTAATTAGCCACGGAACGTGAGCCCTGGCACAAGCTGCCGAGATGGCTCAACGCCACTTCCCAGTGGTTAGGGTGGTCAAACACCACATTAAACCGATGGAAGAAATCAGCGTATGAGACTGAATCCGAGCAGAACTGGTACAAGGCGGCCTCAGCCCATACCAAGGCCTTACCCCGAAGGAGGCCAACGATATAAATGTGATGACTCCAATTCCTATTAGCAGCACTTTTTCTCCTGCTTGATTAATACTGCTTCATCACAGGCAGGTTTAAGAACTTTTCCATAGTGCATGTTTGGACCCAAAGCAGGAGCTTTTAATCAGTAATGGTTCCAGGCTGTTACGTGTGTGTGTAGGAACGGGCAAGATGAGTGCAGGTTCCAATCAAACTGAGGCCTCTGGGGGTTTTCTTCCTGGACGACACCTGGGCAAATTCTGGCAGGTCTCCGGCTGTTTCAGAGTGGAGTCTCCTTTGTTTGGCTGCAGTGCTGATGTCCCTAAGGCCGGCTTGGCCACGGTAGTCACCCCTGCAACCAACTCGGGAACGGAAGTCGCCCCTGCAACCGATTCTGGCTCGGAAGCCACCCTCACAACATACTCTAGGGTGAGTCCCCCTGTTGAACTCTGGAACTGAAGTCACCATCACGGTCGACTGAGACATGGAAGTCACCCATGTGATCGATTCTGGCATGGACACTGGCTTGGCAGGCTCTAACTTGGCAGTCTGTGAAGCAAGCGTCAACTTGACTGATTCTGGAATGAGTGCCGATGTGATGGACTCTGGGACAGGTGCCAATTTGGCATTCTCTGGGACAGGTACTGACTTGAAAGTCACTATAACGGGCGCTGACTTGACAGCCTCTGAAACAGGCTCTAACTTGGCTGTCTCTGAAACGAGTGCTGACTTAACCTATTCTGGCATGAGCTCTGACTTGACTATCTCTGCAATGGGTGCCGACTTGGCAGACTCTGAGACAGACACAGACTTGACAGACCCTGGAACGAGCTCTGACTTGACTACCTCTGGAACGAGTTCCGACTTGGCAGTCTCTGGAATGGGTGCCGACTTGGCAGACTCTGAGACAGACACAGACTTGACAGAACCTGGAATGAGCTCTGAATTACCTCTGGAATAAGTTCCGACTTGACAGTCTTTGAAACAGGTGCCGACTTGGCAATCTCTGGAATGGGTGCCAACTTGGCAGTCTAGAAGGGTTGCTGACTTGGCAGACTCTGGGATGGGTGCTGACTGGACAGTCTCTGCAACAGGCGCCGATTTGACAGTCCTTGAAACGGGTGCCGACTTGACAGTCTTTGAAACGGGCTTGAAACGGGGTTTGATGAGCTCTGGACCAGGAGTCCTCTGGACAGTCTCTGAAATGATCTCAGAAGCAAATGTGCTCAGCACAGTCCTCATGACGGGCGTCCACGAGACAGTCTCTGGAGTAGGTATACTCTGGACAGTTACTGGGACGGGCATTCTCTGGATAGTTTCTGGAGTCAACATGTTCTGTGCAATCTCTGTGTCGGCCATCGACGGTCCCTGGAGTGGAAGCACCCTGTACAGTCCCCAAGATGGATGTGCTCAGGACGGTCCCTGAAGTGGACATGATCTGGACTGGTCCCAGACGCAGACGTTCTTTGGATGGTCCCTGAAGTGGATGGTCCCCGATGCAGATGTGCTCCAGATGGTCCCAGAAGTGGACATGCTCTGGACGGTCCCAGAAGCGGATGTGCTCTGGACGGTCTCTGAAGTGTATATTCTCTGGACTTTCTTGGGGAAGGCACTAGAATGGATGTTTTCGGGACTGGACCACGAACAGACATCTTCTGGACAGACCTATGAACAGACCTCTGCTGGACAGACTCAGGCCACATTCTGGACAGACTCAGGGCAGACACTGGCACAAATATCTCCTGGACGACTTCACGAACTGACGTATTCTGGATGGCACCAGGAACTTGCATTTTCTGTAACTAGCTTCTTCTGGGCAAATTTAGTTTTGGGCGAAGACCGGAACCTTGGAACAGCCAGCTAGCGGAGGATCCAGCAAGTGGCGGATGAACTTTGATCCCTGCACTGAGCCAGCACTGGACAGTGTATCCAATGAGCCCCCCTGCTTCTCCCCAGGGGAAAGGCCAAAACTTGCCCACAGTACTTCAAAAAGCTGATCGCAGGTCCCCAATACTAACTGTGGCCAGTTCCTAACAGCCCATTGCAGCATCCCTGCCAGTTAGGCACCAAGAAACAAAAAAAAAGTCAATCATACTCCGAGCACAGTGGCTCCTTGCGTAAGTACCCAGAGCATTATCTAAAAAAATGTAACACATTTCCGAGGGTTACTTTCGGAACCGAGGTGGCATTAGAACCTGCTGTCTTCATGTTGTGCATTGTATTCTGTCACGTGCGCATAGGAACGGACGAGATGTGCGCAGATTCCAATCATGCTGAGGTTAATTACAAAAATAATCCACAACATAATAGTTCTTAAAACAAAGGGCAGCAGCTAACCGAAAAAACTTAATTATATACATAGGACACAGATGAAAACAATAATAGTGTATAGACGCTCCGGCCTACTGAAAAGCAAAAACGTATCTTAACTAACATGAACATAAACAAAAAAACATTAATTTGCTTAGGCTTACCGCGGAGCACAAAACATGGCCGGACAAACGTGGATGAAAACAAAACAGCGATTTTATGCTTAGGCGTACAGCCAGGCAGAAGCTGAGTAATTCCTCACTAGGACCAGGAACAAGGCAGGCATAATCCACAATGTAACAAGCCTAATCCAAAAGGGATAATTCTCGGGCAGGCCAGCTTGTTCCACAGGTCCTTCATGACCCAGCGGGGGATTGTGGGGAGTATAGTCCAGATCGCCCCCAGCGAAGATGAGAGGCAAGGCAAATGGAGATTTGAGGTGAACCATGACACAGGCCATGGCTCCAGTGTTTTGTAGAGACCAGAGATGCACCGATTGCAATGTTCTTGGCTGATTCTGATATCAGCTGATTCTGATTTTCTTTCTGTTTAAGAATTATAAATGACATCATATAGAAACATTTTTGTTTAACTTTTCTTTTAATAAAAACTTTAAAAATAAAAACTTCATTGCTAAAGAAAGATAGCAGCGGCTACTAGTTTATGTCTGGCTTTGTGCTCTCACTAGCTTTAGCTTTAACCTTTTTGCCTTTGTTAGATTTGTCAAAATTAAACGTTTTATTAAATTCTTTGTTCCAAATGTTTTCTGAGTTGTTCCTTCATGGCTTATTTTAACCATGTATGTAATCCAAACAGCACGCTACAAAGAGTTCCACACCAAATACATGGCTGTGTCTAAAATAGATGTTTAAACTCCCAGTAGTACCCTACTCCCTCTTTAGTACTGCACTATTTAAGGAGACTATTTAGTTGACTAAATAGCACTCAATACACAATTGAAATCTTAACGCTTCCTCGTCATCAACACGCATCAGCCCCGGTCTCATAAACAAACTGGTGAGTGTCTGAGGCGTGTTTAAAGATCCGTACATGAACTGAATTCTGAATTAAAGTTAGTAAAAGTTAGTACTGTTCATGTGTGGATGTGTTTGTGTTGCTGTCACTCTCAAGACCGAGACCAAGGTAAGACTGACAATAAGATTACGATTTTTTCCTCATACAAAAGTAAAAAGAACACAATGGAAGAATATAAATAAGATTGTGGTTCACTTCACATTCATTATCATTCATTATTAGGGTTGGGTATCATTTACATTTTATCGATTCAGATTCTTCTTATCAATTCCAATTTTCGATTCCAAAATGGTGAAAAATGTGCCAAAGATTTAGATATAAAGAATAATTTTTTTTTCTTTCAACTTCAAACATAATCACTTTACAATAAGCTTTTTTCTTCCCATTAAAACTTATTATAAGTTAAACCCTTAAAGTAGCTTAATGTTCTAAAGTAATGACCTATAACCACCAAACTTCTCTCAAATATTACTGGTATTAATTACTCTGTACTGCTGAAATGATGAACATGATCAGTAAAATACGTTTAAATCATAAGAAAAAAGCTTAACGTAAAAATTAATCCTTTCTGTTTGGATGACAGGTTCATCATTTCAGCAGTAGAGATTATTTATCAATAGTAGTAACTGAGAGTACATTAAGCCACGTTAAGCTTTGTTCATGTTATACAGTGGGGCAAAAAATTATTTAGTCAGCCACTATTTGTGCAAGTTCTCCTACTTAGAAAAATGAGAGAGGTCTGTAATTTTCATCATAGGTACACTTCAACTATGACAGACAAAATGAGAATAAAAATCCAGGAAAACACATTGTAGGATTTTTAAAGAATTTAATTGTAGATCATGGTGGAAAATAAGTATTTGGTCACCCACATAAAAGCAAGACCTGTAACTTCTTTAAGAAGCTCTTCTGTCCTCCACTCGTTACCTGTATTAATGGCACTTGATTGACCTCGTTATCTGTATAAAAGACACCTGTCCACAGCCTCAAACAGTCAGACTCCAAACTCCACCATGGCCAAGCCAAAGAGCTGTCGAAGAACACCAGGAAGAAAATTGTAGATCTGAAACGGGCTGGGAAGAGGGAATCTACAATAGGCGAATAAATCAACTGTGGAAGCAATTGTAAGAAAATGGAAGACATACAATACCTGGAGTGGCCTAGCCAGTCTCCAGACCTCAACCCCATAGAAAATTAGTCGAGGGAGTTGAAAGTCCGTGTTGCCCAGCAACAGCCCCAAAACATCACTGCTCATAGCAGGACAATGATCTCAAACTCACTGCTGGGGCAATGAAGAAGTGGCTCTGTAAAAAGCATTTCATGGTCCTGGAGTGGCCTAGCTAGTCTTCAGACCTCAACCCCATAGAAAATTTGTGGATGGAGTTGTAAGTCCGTGTTGCCCAGCAACAGCCCCAAACATCACTGCTCTAGAGGTGATCTGGAGGTGGAATGGACCAAAATACCAGCTACAGTGTGTGCAAACCTGGTGAAAACTTACAGGAAACGTTTGACCTCTGTCATTGCCAACAAAGGTTATGTTACAAAGTATTGAGTTTAACTTTTGTTATTGACCAAATACTTATTTTCCACCATAATTTACAATTAAATTCTTTAAAAATCCTACAATGTAAATTCCTGGATTTTTATTCTCATTTTGTCTCTCATAGTTGAAGTGTACCTATGATGAAAATTACAGACCTCTATCATCTTTCTGTGTAGGAAAACTTGCACAATCAGTGGCTGACTAAACATTTTTTTGCCCCACTGTACTTCACAGTGGATGAAGTATTAAAGTGTAGGACTGAGATCTAGCATTAAACATCTGTTTGCAGTCTGAACCTGACAGTGAATAGATGAATTAAACATCCTTCTGTGTGGCTTCTGTTTCATCACCAAACCTACAGTGAGGCAAAAAAGGTGTCATATTTGATTCAGATCTCTTTTTTGATGCACACATTAGCAACATCACCCGAATTGCTTTCTTTCAATTACGTAATATCGCTAAACTTAGAAATATCCTCTCTTTTAATGATGCGGGGAAACTGGTCCATGCGTTTATAACCTCAATGTTGGATTACTGTAACACTTTACTTACTGGATGCTTTAGTAAATCTATAAATAAACTGCAATTAGCTCAGAATGCAGCTGCCCGAGTGCTAACTCGAACTAGAAAATTTGATCATATCACTCCTGTTCTATCATCTCTACACTGGTTACCAGTTAAATTCCGCATTGATTACAAAATACTTCTTATAACTTATAAAGCTCTACATAGTTTGGCCCCACATTATCTGAGTGAACGCTTAGAGTCTTACAATCCAGCTTGTCTACTTTGTTCACAGGGTGCAGGACTTCTTTTAGTTCCTAGAATTGAGAAAGTCACAGCAGGGGGGAAGGCCTTCTAATACATGGCCCCCCAACTATGGAATAAACTTCCCACTGTAGTTCAAGACTCAGACACTCTGCAAATTTTTAAGTATAAGTTAAGGACATACTTATTTCTGCAGGCTTTTGACTTTTGATTTACACTGGGATGAATGGCTTGGGTCACTGGGGCGGAGTCTGGAGTCATTTCTGGCCTGCCTGCCTTGTGCTTTAGCCGTAGTGTCGTGTGGGCGGTCTGGCTGAACTGGGCTTCGGTCCTCTTGATCTTGACTTGTGCATCCTTGCCTTAAACTAAGGGCAAAGCTGGGGGTTCATAGTCAAAGAGTCTTATGGTGATCAGAGACGTTGGGTTGCTGTCTTCTGCCTCCCGTGGGGTTTCTGATGTCTCATGTGATCCCTCTTGGCTGTGTTACCTTCCAGTTCTCCTCTTTCTGGCTATGCTGCTATAGCTAATGCTGTCAGTGTCACAGGGGAGTCAAGGCATGGGCAGGCAAATGCAGGTCTTAGTTCAGAAAAGCAGTGTTTATTAACAAAAGAGTCCCCACGCACAAAATCAGGCACGATAAAAAGCTATAAGGCAACAGAATACCAAGAGCATAGGAGGGCTAGGCTAGAACAACCTGAACACAAGGGCCTGGTCTAGGAATGACCACTAGCACAAAAATCAACAAGTGTAGGCTAGGCCAGGAGAGATGCAAGAATCTAAACTAAATGCTGAGTATGGGCTAGGCTTGATACAATCACAAGCTAGTACATGGGGAACATGGCTAGGCTAGGCTAGATAACACGGAGAACCTGGCTAGGCTAAATGCAAAATACAAGACATGAGCAAAACAGGAAAAACATGGCTAGGCTAAGCTAGATACCAGACGAGAGCAGGAACATGGAAAGCATGGCTAGGTGAAGCTAGTTACAAGACATGAGCAAGGACATGGAAAACATGGCTAGGGTAAATGCAAGATACAAGACATGAGCAAGAGCCTGGATAACGCAATAAGAAGTAATAACGACCGAACCCAAGGAAGCTACCACCGGCCTAGAGAAGCTTAATGCCGGTTTAGAGGAGCTGAGGGGGCTAACACCGGCCTAGGGAAGCTTAATGCCAGTTTAGAGGAGCTAAGGGAGCTAACGCAGGCCTAGGGAAGCTTATACACAAAAACCACCGAATACACACCGGGTTGAGCAGTTACTGGAGCGGGCGCAGCCGCACAGCCATAAGAGGGCGAGGACCGCGAACGCAGAGTCCACCGAACAGAACCGCGAGAAAACAAGATAATCCAGAGCGTGGCAAATCAACAAGGTAATCCAGATCGCGAAGAAAAAACGGTCTTCCAAAACGTGAAAAAAAAGCAATGGTAGTCCACCGTGAATGACTAAGGAAAGTCAGTCAAAAGTGGCGGTCCAATCATCCAGCTTAAAGAGCGTCTTTAGATCGCAAACAAAATGAGTCTCAGGTGCGGGCAAGGTCATCTTAGGTTCCGTGGTGGATTGTGGCCGATGTAGTCCGCGCCCACAATCGCCGCTAACAAAACCAAAAAATGGGGGGCAAGGCACGGATCCTAACAACCGGGGTCTCATGCTACATGTGGCATCAGTGATTGTTAATAGACACTGTGCTCTTAATCAATAACTAATTACCATTTCTGTTTTCTCTCTGAGCTGTGTTCCAGTACCAGTTCGTAGATATTAGGAAATGATCTAAAATTGTAAAGTTGCGTGCTATATAAATAAATCTGTCTTGACTTGACTGTACTTGTGAAGACCATTTTTCTGATCCTCACTTAACTGCTTTTTTACAACAGCAACAGCAACAGCAAGTTTTCATTAAAAAAAAAAAAACTAAAAAAGAGCCAAAAGACTTGTTTTAGATTACTGAGGTTACGGTTAGGGTTAGGCGTAGGTGTATGTGTAGCATTAATTAACTGCAGTAATCCTTCATTGTCACTCAGTCAATAGAAAGTCCTCACAAAAATAGTAAATAGTAATGTGTGTGTGCTATTTATTTATAACTATTTTTTTTTTTTCTTTATCTCTCTGCAGGTTGTGTAAATGCAGTATAACAGATGAAGGATTTTGTGCTTTGGCTAAAGCTCTGAGATTAAATGCATCATCCCACTTGAGAGAACTGAATCTGATCTCCAATAATCCAGGCAAATCAGGAGTGAAGCTTCTGTCTGATTTACAGAAGGATCCAAATTGCAACCTGGAGATATTACAGTGAGTTACTGATTTATGATCCAGTTATAGTTGTAGGAAGTTTGCCAGTAGGAAGTTTTCCCCCTTGATGAGGTAACAAACTGCCTCCATTGGGACCTTTGTTTATTTGGTGTCCTTGGTGTTGTTCCCACCTTCCACACCTTTATAACCCACCTGTATCTGTACATAAATGTTTGATAGAACCCAATCTCACAGAAGCAGCTCTGATAGAACTGAATGGAATTGATGTTAATGTTAGGATCTGTGCCCTGCCCCCGGTTTTTGTGTTGTTTTTTTGTGTTTTTTTTTTTGTTGATCAGGACTACATCGCCTACAATCCCATGCAGTACTATAATGGCTGCGGATCCTAACCGGGATGCCAATTTTGTGTTGTGTTTTTTGAGACTATGTTATTGGCTTCGGACTTTAATTGCTAGCGGCACGCAGCTGGGATGCTGCCTATTTATGCTCCTTGTTTTCCCAGCTGTGTTGCGGTAGCATAATCTCGGCTTCGGTCTTATGTTTGTGTGCGCGTTATGTTTGTGAAGCTAAGCTATGCTATGCTATGCTAGCCAGGTGAAGACACGCCAAGCCAACCCATGCCACACCAAGCCAAGCCAAGCCAAGCCAAGCCAAGCCAACCCAAGTTAAGTTTCACCTCGGCTGTGTTTAATTTTCAATGTATCTGTTTTCTTTCAGCTACCATGCCAGGTTTTAGTTTGGTTTGTTTTGTTAGCCTAGCCTTGGCTTGTTCTTCTCATTTTTGGCTAAAATGGCAGGTTTGATTTGAGTTTTCTGTGTTTTACCTCGCTGAGGACATCGAGAGCACCACGCCGCTTGTTGAGGACATCGAGAGCACCACTTTGCTCGCTGAGGACGTCAAGGGCGCCACCTTGCCTGCTGAAGACGTCCCGAGCTCCCCACTTGCCAGGAGCACAAAGACGAGCTCCATAAATGAACCGCTAGCATCCATTAGTTCTGTACCTGAGCACACTAGCCCCGTTTCTGAGCTTGCTGTGCTGCTTAGCTTCGTAAATGAGCTGTTAGCATCCTGTAACCTGGTATCGGAGCACGCTAGCCCCGATTCTGAGCTTACTGCACCGCTAGCACCTGGTGACCTGTTCTTGAGCATGTTAGCTCCATTTTTGAGCTTGCTAGAGCCGTGTTTGTGCGCGGTGCGCCTGTTCGCTCCATTGATGAACTCTTAGCGCCCCGCAGCACAGAACTTCAGCTGCTAGCACCTGGTAGCCCTGCACTGGAGCATGTTAGTTTCGTTTTTGAGCACGCTAGCCCCGTATCTGTGCACGCCGCGTCTGTTAGCTCTGTTGATGAGCCGTTAGCGCCCCGTAGCGCAGTACCCAAGCTGCTAGCACCCGGTAATCCTGTACTTGAGTGCATTAGCTCTGTCTTTTAACATGCTAGCCCAGTATAGAATAAAGAATAAAGAGAGCTGTGTGCTGTGTGACAACGACAGTCTTCGAGTGAATAAATTCTAATAACAATACATGGTGTCAGAAGTGGGCATTGAGGACAACGGCGCATTAATTTACTGCAACAAAAAAAGTGTGTTTGGTCACGTTTACCGCTCCAGAAAGGAGAGTTACTGATATGAAAGAAGCGCGCAAAACTCGACGGAGCAGTGCAGCTTCACGGACCAGACAGCACGTTATTTTTTATATATTGTAGCTGACGACACACATATGTAAAGACATGGCAGTCGCAGGAGTACAGATAACGCACCCAGATCCCTTCGAATTCTCCAACACAGCTGAGTGGTCCAGATGGATTAGGCGGTTTGAACACTTTCGTCTAGCATCGGGACTGAGCACAAAACCGGAGGAGTATCAGGTCAACTCTTTACGCGATGGGAGATGATGCTGATGATATTCTAGCGGTCCTGCCACTGAGTGAGTCAGATAAAAAGAAATATGACACCGTTGTACAAGCATTCCAGAAACATTGTGTGGGTAGACATAATGTCATATTTGAGAGAGCCCAGTTTAATCGAAGGTGCCAAGAAGGAGAAACTGCAGAGACATTTATCACAGCAATATATAAGCTCGCAGAGCACTGTAATTTTGGCATACTGAAAGAAGAACTAATAAGGGATAGAATTGTTGTGGAGATCAGAGACCACAGATTGTCAGAACTTCTGCAGATAGATCCTGATTTAACCCTGAACAAGGCAATACAAAAAGTCCGCCAAAATGAAACTGTGAAAAAACAACAAGCTGTGCTGCATGGCCCCAGCAATACAGGAGCAGCTAAGGGCATGAATGTAGATGCTATCAGAGGGAAAGTCAGAAATAAAAAGAAGTTTCAAAACCCAAAGTTTGAAAAGCACGACGGAAATTATGTCCACAAAAGCAAACAGTATCAGTACCAAAAAGACTGTGGTAGATGTGGTGTAGGAAAAAAGCACGCATGGAAAAACTGTCCAGCTAGAGAGACTGAATGCCATAAGTGTCACAAAAAAGGACACTTTGCTGCAGCATGTCGCACGTCCAAAATGGACTCTGTGTCACATTGGGAAGGTGACACACCCTCACAGGATTTTCTTTTTCTTGGCGAAGTATCCTCACCTACTGCTGAAGAGTGGTCACAAACAGTCAACAATGGAACAATGGAGTGATGCTCCAGTTCAAATTAGACACGGGTGCAACAGTATCTGCGGTGCCAGAGAATGTTTTCAGCGAAAACAAACTTGGAAAACAAACCTTAAAAAAGCACCAAAAGTGCTTTATGGGCCAAGTCACAACATCCTTGATGTAAAAGGATGTTTTCGAGGACTCCTCACTGCAAAAGGGCGTAGCTGCATCCATAACATGTACGTTGTTGCTGGACTTACCAAAGCACTTTTAGGGCTACCAGCCATTGAAGCCCTGGGTCTGGTTCACCGCATGGATGCTCTTATGCAACAGAACGCCCCAAACTTTGTTGCTGCATATCCCTCTGTATTTACTGGACTTGGGCTACTTCAAGGGTCCTATCACATTGAGCTGGAAATAGGAGCAATGCCATATGCACTTTCAACGCCCCGAAGAGTGCCACTGCCCCTGAGGGACAGGGTGAAAGACGAACTGGACCGAATGGAGAGTATGAGCGTCATATCCAAAGTGAGCAGTCCTACAGAGTGGTGTGCAGGGATGGTTGTTGTTCCCAAGACAAATGGGAAGATCCGCATTTGTGTAGACCTCACAAACTTAAATAAGTGGGTCAAGCATGAACGCCACATTCTACCAGCTGTAGACCAATCCCTAGCGATGCTGTCTAATGCCAAAGTGTTCACAAAATTGGATGCGAGGTCAGGCTTCTGGCAGATTCCTCTTTCCGACGAATCAAAGCCTCTCACTACATTCATTACACCATTTGGGAGATATTTTTTTAATCGCCTCCCATTTGGGATTGTGTCTGCCCCAGAACACTTCCAACGCAGAATGTCACAGTTAAAAGAGAACTACGATGGAGTGATCTGCCATGCTGATGACATTCTTGTCTTTGGGCGAAACAAACTGGACCATGACCATCGTTTGCATCAAGTGTTGCAGAAACTTGCCGAGGGCCTCACGCTCAATGAAAAATGTGAGTTTGGCAAGAGTGAAATGCTGTTTGTGGGACACAAAATCACAGCCAACGGTCTTGAAGCAGATCCGAACAAGGTGAGGGCTATCCTTCACATGCCTGAACCTACCTGTGTGGCTGATGTTCGCATGGGCATGGCAAATTATCTCGCCAAATTCCTTCCACAACTGGCTTCATTCACCACTCCTTTGAAGGAGTTGCTGAGAGACAGAAATTAGTGGTACTGGAATGATCCGCAGAAAGCTGCCTTTCGTAAGCTCAAGGAAGAGCTTAGTTCACCAAAAGTGCTGGCACAGTACTCACCAGAAAGAGAAACAAGAGTTGCGGCAGATGCATCCTCGTATGGTGTCGGTGCGGTACTTACACAGAGACAATGTGATGGCATGTGGGCACCCGTCACATACATTTCAAGAGGACTGACAGACACGGCGAAGCGCTATGCACAAATTGAAAAAGAAGCGCTAGCAGTCACATGGGCATGCGAACGGTTAGTTTCATACCTCCAAGGCCTACACTTCACCATACTGACTGACCACAAGCCACTTCTGCCGCTGCTTTGTAATAGAGGCCTGGAATGAGCTACCACCTAGAATTCTCAGATTCCGCCTGGCCATGGGCTCAGACCTAAAACCTTTTTGGCAAGACAGAGCGGATCTCACCATGGTGGGTGATCTCCTTATGAAAGAAGATAGATTAGTGATTCCAGTTCCCATGCAGAAGGACATTCTTGAAAAGATCCATGAGGGACACCAGGGCATTTCTAAGTGCCGAGCCAGAGCTCTACATTCTGTATGGTGGCCAGGTCTTTCATCTCAAATTCGCATGATGGTGGACAACTGTGACATATGCATGAAACACAGAGTACAGCGGTGTGAGCCACTGTTATCTAGCCCAGTCCCAACTCGCCCATGGTGTAAAGTAGGCATGGATCTCTTTGAGCATGAAAAGAAAAGCTACTTGCTCATTGTTGATTACTTTTCCAGATACATCGAAGTGGTAGAGCTGAGTTCCACATCTGCCGAAGTCGCAGTGCGAGTGATCAAAGAAGCCTTTGCACGTCACGGCATCCCTGACGAGGTTATCTCCGATAGTGGACCTCAGTTTGTGTCAGACACCTTTCGAACATTTGCGAGAGACTTCAACTTCATACATACCACCAGCAGCCCACGCTATCCTCAGGCTAATGGGGAAGCAGAACGTGCAGTTCACACCATCAAAGGACTGTGGAACAAAGAGAGGGACTAGAGCAAAGCACTGTTAGCTTACAGGGCAACGCCATTAGAGCATGGCTTCTCTCCTTCTCAGTTGCTTATGGGAAGACGCTTGCGGACTACATTACCCCAACCTCCTGGGAACTTGGTTCCAGAGTGGCCGGATCTACAGGACTTCCGAAAGAAGGATCAAGCAGTGCGAGAGCGGCAAGCCGTGAACTATAATCGACACCACAATTCTAGTCCCCTTCCCAAGCTTCAAAGAGGACAAACGGTTTGGCTTGCTACAGAGCACATCCATGGTTCTGTCAGGGGACCGGCTCATACCCCCAGATCTTACTTTGTGGAAACAGAGCAGTGGATGTTGAGGAGAAACAGGAGACATCTCCGTCCAACGGGATTTGTCACAAGGTCAGGGAGATTGTCTAGACCTCTTGATAGACTGGACATATGAACTATGTGCTTGGACAACTAAGGTTAATGAAAAAAAACTGGTTCAGTTTTGAAACAAAATAATATAGTTTAGAAAAGGTTTAAGTAATATATGTAAAAAGTTAAAGGATGTGTTATTGACAATGCAAGTTATAAAATGTCATGCGTATGGAGTACTTTTCAGCTAAAAGGGGAAGGTGTACTGGTGAGAACTACATTACCCAGGGTGCTGGGGGGGAGCAGGCAAGAATAAAGAGAACTGCGTGCTGTGTGACAACGACGGTCTCTGAGTGAATAAATTCTAATAACAGTACAGATCTGGGTACGCCGCACCTGTCAACTCCGTTAGTGAGTCGTTAGCGCCCTGTAGCCCTGTGATTGAGCATGCTGGCTCCATATATGAGCCGTTTGCACCCCTTCTCTCTGCTTCTGAGCCTGTTTGCCCCGTTTCCGGGCCGTTAGTGCCACTTGGCTCGGCACCTGAGCACGTTGGTTCCCTTGTTGAGCTGTTAGCACTGCTTAGCTCCATTTCCAAGCACGTCGCACTCATTATCTCGGAGCCAGTAGCGCCATTTAACACTGAACCTGACCAGGTTAGTTCTGTTTCCAAGCTGTCAGCACCGCTTGGCTCGATGCGTGATCAGGTTGGTTCCATTTCCAAGCTGCACCACTTTGTTTTGTACCTGACCAAGTCTGTCTCGTTCTTGAGCCACCGGCACCACCTAACTCCGTACCAGAGCTAGTAGCACCTCAAAGTTTTGTGTCAGCGCACATTAGCCCTGTTTCCAAGCACCTCACGCCCATTAGCTCAGGAAACCAGCCAGCACTGAGCTCTGAACCTGAGCTCGTATGTTCTGCTTCGGACCTGGTAGTGCCACTTAGCTCTAAACCTGAGTGCAGTGATTCTGTTTTCCAGCCTTTAGTGCCACCTGGTTCGGTTTCTGAGCACATTGTGCCTCTCAACCCCGTATCCGAGCACACCGTGCCACTTAGCTCTATAACTGAACAGTTAGCACTGCCTGGTTTCGTGGCCGAGCATGTTGGCTTCTTGCCTGAGTTTGTCAGTCCCAGTTTTGGGTCATTGGTGCCATCTGGCTCTGTATCTGAGCCCGCCACACCCTTAAGTTTGGTGGCTGAGCATGTTAGCACGGTATCTCAGTTCGTTGGTTCCATGGGTGCAACGTTGGTGTTGTGTGGTTCCATGTCCAAGCGCGCCACGCCCTTCGGTTTCGTATTGAAGCATGTTAGCCCCATATCTGAGTTCGTTAACATTGTTTTCACGCATGTCATGCCATTTGGCTCTGTTGTTGCGCCATTAGCATTGTATCGCTCTGTAAGCAAGCACGCCACCCTTTGTAGTTTTGTGCCTGATCAAGTTAGCTCTGTTTCCGAGTGCGATGCGCCCTTTTACTCTGTTCCCAACCAAGTAAGTTCTGAAAAAGGGGCCGCCCAATCCAGTGAGGCCTGCGCCCAAGAGGCCTTGCCAGAGGTCGTTGGCTCCCATGAGGCAGGACGTCCAGAGCACTTCCTTGCCTGGTTTTCAAGTGGGACCCTTGCCCTCCTTCCGGCCTCCCACCACCAACCCGTGTCATGTGCTGCTGCCTGGTGCCTGGTGGCGACAATGACTCTCCTAGGGGTTGCCCTGAGAGGAAGCCCCCGGACCTTGCCAAGCAGCCCTGCAGGTTGGGGGGGATACTGTTTGGATCTGTGCCCCCACCCCTAATTTTTGTGTTGTTTTTGTGGTTGTGGGCGATCGAGAAAACATCGACCACAATCCTGTGCGGGACTATAATGGCCGCGGATCCTAACCGGGACGCCGATTCTGTGTTGTGTTTTCTTGAGACTATGTTATTGACTTCAGACTTTAATTGCTAATCGCATGCAGCTGAGATACTGCCTATTTAAGCTCCTTGTTTTCCCAGCTGTGTTGCGGTAGCATAATCTTGGCTTCAATCATATGTTCGTGTGCGTGTAGCGTGCATTCATGAATCTACGCTACACTATGCTATACTAGCCACTCCAAGCCACACCAAGCCAAGCCAAACCAAGTTAAGTTTCGCCTTGTTATGTCTGGCTATGATTCGTTTTTTATGTATCTGTTTTCTTTCGGCTACCATGCCAGGTTTTGGTTTGGTTTGTTGTGGTTGCCTAGCCTCGGCACATTCATCTCGTTTTCAGCTACCACGCCAGGTTTGATTTGAGTTTGTTGTGTTTTACCTCGGTTGTAGTTATTTGTTTAATGTCTGTTATTTTGTATTATCTTTAATAAACCTTTTTGTTTTTTTAACTGGAACCTGCATCTCATCTGCCCATGTCTTGCTTCACATGTAACAGTTAATCCTCTGGATGTTGAAACACAGTTGTAGTTTGTTCAGGCTGCTGCTGAGGTGCATCACATGGTGCTGCACTGCCCTCCTCTGTTTATGGGATGATGTGGATGTGGATGTGTGGTGGTAGATTGTGTGTGATTGTATAACACTGATTGTGATTGTGAGGTGTATGGTAGCTGTGATGATGTCTGATTCTGTTCTGTTTTCTCTATTCCAGGATCTAACATTAAGAATAGGATAAGTTAAGAGTAACAGCACAAAGTCCAGCACACAGGAAGTGGTTCTGTAGGAAAATTGTAACTTTCTTATAATTAAAGGCCTGTACTATTGTGTGGTAAATGTATTTATGTACAAAGGTTTGTAGTATGTCATGTTTGGTATCTATTGAATCCATATTTCATGGAGACCAAGATGGTGAAACTCACAGCCCTGTACAATGCATGGACAGTAATGCACAGAACTGACACTCACTTTTGACCATATGAGACACCATTTTCCTGGACTGAGAGACGTGTCACTTCCTCAAACCAGAGGTGCGGTCATTCCCAACTGCATGGGGTTTTCCACTCTCACCTCAAGACACATACACTGACTAGTATGCAAATGTCATATTGTTACAGTCAGCTTAACACTGATCTAGTAGCTTTGCCTTTTGATATTATTTGTGATTATTCATACATCTTAACTTTCTATATTTTGTATTATTATTGTCTGTCTTTTGTAATAAACTTGTTGTTACTCATTTCCATATATCAGTGTTCAGTAGTCCTTTTGTAGACAGATAATGTATATGTAATAATAAATCTCTTGAATGCTGTGCAGTTAAAAATGTTAAACTTCAACCTCTGCCATATGTAAAAGACTAGAACTTGGCAAGATTCTATCAAGTTTAAAATTTGTGATCTCTTTAGCATTTTCTATATTTCTGTGTAAATATGACCCAAAACATCATCAGATTTTCACAGGTCCAAAAAGTAGATAAAAAGAACCCAGTTAAACAAATGAGACAAAAATATTATGAAAGAAAAGCGTTATGTTTGGAGAATGGAAAACACTGCATTCCTGCATAAGAACCTTATCCCATCTGTGAAACATGGTGGTGGTAGTATCATGGTTTAGACCTGTTTTGCTGCATCTGGGCCAGGACAGCTTGCCATCATTAATGGAACAATGGTTTCTGAATTATATCAGAGAATTCAAAAGGAAAATGTCAGGACATCTGTCCATGGACTGAATCTCAAGAGAAGGTGGGTCATGCAGCAAGACAATGACCCTAAGCATTTAAGTCATTCTACCAAAGAATGGTTAAAGAAGAATAAAGTTCATGTTTTGGCAAAGTCACCACAAGACTGTGGTAACTATGGACCAGAAGGTCCAGGGTTCAAATCCCACCTCTGCCAAGCTGCCACTGTTGGGACCTTGAGCAAGACCCTTAACCCACAATTGCTTGGACTGTACCAATTGTAAGTTGATCTGGATAAGGGCGTCTGCTAAATGCTGTAAATATAAATGTAAATAAGTGTAAGTCAAAATCCTGACCGTAATCCAATCGAAATGTTGTGGAAGGACCTGAAGCGAGCAGTTAATGTGAGGAAACCCACCAGCATCCCAGAGTTGAAGCTGTTCTGTACGGAGGAATGGGCTAAAATTCCTCCAAGCCGGTGTGCAGGACTGATCAACAGTTACAGGAAAAGCTTAGTTGCAGTTATTGCTACACGGGGGGTCACACCAGATACTGAAAGCAAAGGTTCACATACTTTTTCCACTCACTAATATGTAATATTGGATTATTTTCCTCAAGAAATAAATGACCAAGTATTTTATTTTTTAAATCATGGGCTAGGCTAGGCTAGAACTTGCATACCAAAAGCATGGGCTAGGTTAGGCTAGATACAACTACATGAACTTGCATACAAAAGCAAGGGCTAGGCTAGAACTTGGATACCAAAAGCATGGGCTAGGCTAGGCTAGACAACAACATGAACAAGAATACAAAGAGCACGGGCAAGGCTAGACTTGATACACTGACATGAATGAGAACACAAGAGCATGGGCAAGGCTAGGCTAGATACTATGACGTGAACTAGAACACAAACGCATGGGCTAGGTGCAATAGCACAAAACGAAAGGTAAACAATCGTACCGCAAACGCCAGAGTCTGGAAGCGAGACAATCTGCGGCAAACAGTCCCACAGGTGAATCGTGATGACAGGTAATCCAACAGGTGAAACGTGACCGAGAATTCTCCACAAAACATACAATGCACCCGCGAAGCAATGGAGAGTGCATGCGGTATAAATAGGGTCCAGGTGCCGCCGCGGCCATCTTCCCTGCACGCGGGATTGTGGATGATATAGTTCCTCATCACCCATGGAGGCAAAATCCATTATCAAAGATCACTCTAATGTTTCTTGCAGAAGGTGTGATGGAGAAGTTCACCAGGGAGATGGCAAGATCCTGATAAGGGGACCAATTTGCTAAACCAGTTTGCTGTAGTTTAGCTTCAAATGATGAGTTGACATCCATGATGAGATGCTCTCCAAACATGCTGAGATACGTGTGGAGACCTGCACATCTGTTGGAGGAAAAGAGAGGATGAGCTGAGTATCATCAGCATAACAGTGATAGTAGATGCCATGAGAGGTTATGACTTCACCAAGAGAATGGGTGTAGAGAGAGAAAAGAAGAGGTCCCAAAACAGAGCCTTGTGGAACTCCAGTTGCAAGAGCATGTGGTGTAGATACGGAGCCTCTCCATGATACCTGATAAGAACGTCCCTCCAGGAAGGAAGCAAGCAATCCACTCCCAGGTTGAGCCTGTATGAAATGCTGTCTTCGGCCATGAGGGAGAGCTATCGCCGGCTGGGAGGGAAAAGCTAAACAACACAGAGGCTACCAAGGGACCTGGAGGTGGCATGAAGCCATGGAGGGCTAACGTGAAGCTAGCAGAGGCCTAGCATGAAGCTAAGGGCTGAACATCAAGCTAGCGGAGGCCTAGCGTGAAGCTATGGGACTAATGTGAAGCTAGCGGAGGCCTAGTGAGAAGCTATGGGCCAAACGTGAAGCTAGCGGAGCTGGACCTGGAAGTGACCAGAGAGAGCGGGGAGTAAACAAATCTAATGAGAAGGCTAAAGGAGCCAGCGGTAAGCAACCGGATACGATGTTTCGGATGTTGAAGCCAAAGTGTGATGAGTGGACAGAGACACCAAGTCACAGTTCAAGGGCAAAGGTGCTGCTTTATTTACAAGTGAGTCGTGTAGTGCTGAGTGCTGCTGCGGTGCAGGTGAGTGTGCTGTACGGCAATCTGGGCGGCAGCATGAGGACTGGCGCAGATCCGGCAGTGGTGCACATGGTGGTGGCCTGGCAGCAAGCCACAGAGAGGCACGATCGCAGTTACCAGCTCCAGTGGCGACAGCAAGCTGGGCAGGAAGCAAATAGCAACCGTCAGGCATGACACAAAAAAAGGAAAACAAATGGCGAATGAAGACGCTACAATCCAATTGTTACAGCGTTTTACATTTATAATCCAGCAACCAGTCATGCACACAAGCCCTCCCACAAGCGTGTGTGCTGATTGCGAAAAGCGATGGCAGCTGCGCTGGCTTATGAGCTGTCGCTATTAATTGGCGCTCAGGGGTGATGTCACACTGCCATGAAGGCATAAGCTGCTCGCCACAAGATGCTGCCAGCCTAAAATGAAAGAATAGGGGAAAAGGAGGCGCCATAGAGCTTTCCCTGTGACATAGTGGGCAAAACCGCAACAAAATGTAATCCAGCGATATGGAACCGCAACAAAGGATAATCCAAAATGAACATAAACTCCGCTCGAAGAAAAATTAGCCAAACCGAGTCAATGCTCCTGTGCCGGCGTTTGGGAGAGCAGGGCTTCAAAGGAATCAAGCCCAGCTGAACAAAGTTAGTGAGCAAACAATAATCAAAGAAAGAATAAACAGTACCAGCTGAGTCCGCGGCCATATTGTTGCCAGAGGGAATTGTAGTCACATCGCCCACAGACGCAGAATCCCCATTCTGGCCACAGGACTGTTACGGTTCGCCATATAAAAAAATGACAAACCGTGAAAACAAAAGAATAAGGGATTGGGACCGAAGTGCAGTTAGCTTCAGACAGAATTGGTAAACCAAAATATAAACAACAAAAAGAAATGAAAGAATAAACTCAAAAGAGGCTAAAATAAAATAAATAAAAACCCATGCCATAAGCGTGCCACACAAATAGCAAAGGATGCACGCTGAATGAAGTGTGACACGTGCTCGCGGAAGCTCCATTCGGGATTCTGCGTACTGCGCATGCGCAGACCCGTTACACCCGGAACTGACGCGAGGATTGCGAGGATCTGGCAACCCAGACTGATTCTCCGCGGTTGCACACAGGACGCACGCCGTTTCGTAGCTGTTAGCAGCTTATTACCTTTGAACTATTTTAATTCCCGATCGCATCTGTATCATATATAATCGTATATATAGTAGGTTTTTACAACATCTTAATTATTTTATTCTCGTACCGGCGG